>JALMQS010000132.1:2674166-2898104 GCA_024734495.1 Forficula auricularia
ATTATTATTATTAAAGGGCCTCCACATCTCCTATTATAGCCCTCCGATCCTCCCCCTCCAGATGAGTGGCTCAGGGTGTGGCCACAGCAGAACGCTATAAAAACCTTTGTATGCTGTGGTCACTCAGTAAAAAAATAGCAATTATAATTCTGTTCATTGGGACAAAATAATAAATATAAATATAAGTCAAAAAAAAAAAAAAAACTAAAAAATCACTGGGATAGAAAGAAAAAAAGAAAAAATAAATAAATTAATTAATCAATTAATTAAACAAATAAAAACAAACTTGAGTTGCTTACCAAAAAAGAATTTAGTCTTTTTGATTTAAGTCGATTCTTCTACATTTTCAGTAGAGGTTTCCATTAATAGTCAAAACATCAAAAATGGAATTCAATAAGGTTATTCCTCTAGTATTAGATAAGAATCGATCGTTATTTTTGATTTTAAGTCGATTCCTCCATGTCTTCAGCAATGGTTACCAATAATAATCGAAACGTCAAAAACCTAATGTAGAATTGTTATTCCTCAAGTATTAGATGAGAATCGATCGCTATTTTTGATTTTAAGTCGATTCCTCTATGTCTTCAGCAATGGTTACCAATAAAAACCGAAACGTCAAAAATCCAATATAGAATGGTTATTCCTCAAGTATTAGATGAGAATCGATGGCTATTTTTGATTTTAAAGTCGATTTCTCTATGTCTTCAGCAATGGTTACCAATAAAAACCGAAACGTCAAAAATCAATATAGAATGATTATTCCTCAAGTACTAGATGAGAATCAATCGCTATTTTTGGTTTAAAGTCGATTTCTCTATGTCTTCAGCAATGGTTACTAATAAAAACCGAAACGTCAAAAATCAATATAGAATGATTATTCCTCAAGTACTAGATGAGAATCAATCGCTATTTTTGGTTTAAAGTCGATTTCTCTATGTCTTCAGCAATGGTTACTAATAAAAACCGAAACGTCAAAAATCCAATATAGAATGATTATTCCTCAAGTACTAGATGAGAATCAATCGCTATTTTTGGTTTAAAGTCGATTTCTCTATGTCTTCAGCAATGGTTACTAATAAAAACCGAAACGTCAAAAATCCAATATAGAATGATTATTCCTCAAATACTAGATGAGAATCAATCGCTATTTTTGGTTTAAAGTCGATTTCTCTATGTCTTCAGCAATGGTTACTAATAAAAACCGAAACGTCAAAAATCCAATATAGAATGATTATTCCTCAAGTACTAGATGAGAATCAATCGCTATTTTTGGTTTAAAAATCGATTTCTCTGTCTTCAGCAAAGGTAACGGATAAGAAAACAACGCAGTTGCTATGGTTACTCATAAAAATTCCTCCCAAATTTTTAGCATTTCACAGAGAGAAGCCTATCCATTCTTACTTAAGCAAGGCTAAATGAGCTATATTAAAACTTTCAAATGAATAAATTTTAAAGAATTTAAAAATTAAAAAAAGTACCATCTTACTCTAGAGTAAAGTACTTTAAAATATAATTTTACTAAAAACTTTATTTAACCTTTTTTGTGGTCCCCAAGGTACTTAATTAGGATATTAAATTTCATCAAAATTGGTTAAGTCATTTTCAAGATATTTAGAAAAAACTAAAAAAGTACTGAAATAAAGTACTAATGTTTGTGGGCCGATATGTACCAAAAACTAATCAGCGCTTCATTTTGTTAAACTAATGGTAGGTTTTCAATTTCATTTCAATCGGTGTAACGGTGTGGAAAAAATCGTGGGCCAAAAAAACGATAACATCCATACATCCATCCATACATACATCCATCCGCACGCACTAAATGAAAAAATGGCACTTTTTGGCCTCTCGACGAGACCCCATGTAATTTTTGGCAAAACCGTCACGTGCTAAAATTCAACCTAATTGAATACTACAATTTGTGACTTTAATTGAGTCCATGGGTTCCGTAGTCTTTACCTGAGGACCCTTTGAAGCCACGCTTGCCCGAGAGCGATTACAATACTTTACCCATGCTTTGCATTGGATAAAGTAAAAAAAAAACTTTGAAATTATATCAATTTGAGCATAAGTAATTATTCTTTTTTAGCTTACTTAATAATTTTCTAGATTAACATGTTTAAATTAACTCTTTTCAAGACCAGCTTATAATTATTGTTAAAGTGTGATTAAAATAAGGTTATTTTTCACTAAACTAAGCGAAGTGATAGTGGAATATATTTTATTCGTGGACGAGCTTCTCTTTTATATTTTTTTTTCTTTTATTCTTTTCTTTTTTCCATCATAGAATATTCTTTAAATAAAGACCTAAGTCCTTTCGCGCTTTTGAGTTTTCAATGGGACTTGGTAACGAAATACTAAGCTTAGTTGAGTATTGAACTTTATGTCATTTACATAATCGCTTACTAATATTTCAATCACTTGGAGTATAGTTCATGATTCATGAATGCAATTCGTTTTCAAAGATAGACGTCGATTAAATATATAAATCCTTGAAATAATATTTTGGCCAGATTATCAGAGATTTTACATTTTGAGTAAAAAACAAAAAATGTTCAAAAATGCTAATTTTAGTGATTGGAAAAATTTTTATTCAAATAAAAGTTTGAGCTAGAAAGTTGAAACTTAGCAGAAAAATGGATCTTATTATTACAGAGTTGTGTGCTAAATTTTAGCTCATTATAGCCACAAATTATCAAGAGGTCTCTTTAAATCGAATCGATTTTCTGCATTTTTTCAACCGGCAGTTCTGAAACTTGTAAGTCCAAAATCTAATCAATCTTCACGTTGAAAATACAAAAATAATAGCATCAGAAAGAACTTTTCACGACTTTTTGATTTAAAAAAATTTTTTAGAGGGGGAAAATCAAACTTTTCAAATCACAGTTATATTAGGATGAATTGATTACTATTCTATGACCTTAAGGTGTTTTGAGAGAGGACTTAGACTACTGCATCGTGCGAGTGCAGTAGCAAAACAATACCTAATCAAACGGAACTTTGAAATTCGAAGAAACAAGGAATTGATTTAGAAGATAATTAATAATTAATAAAATAGAGTTTTTGGAAGGTAGGTCCGGTCGAAAACTTGGCTTAGTTGCATATAGATGGAAGAGGTACCGCTTGAATCTTTGGCAAAATAGATTGGCACATTTTTTAAAAAGCCCGGAACGAGACGCTCCCATGGGCTAGGTGACGTCGGGCAGAAGATCCGGTCTTCAGCTAGCTAATAATAAAGAGAAGATGAAATCAAGGCTTTCGAATCTATAGTCAGAAATATATAAAAATATTTATCATATTAAATAGATAACATGGCTTATAATTTAATAAAAAAAAATTGGGTAAAATTGCGACGTAGGTTTCACAAAAAAGAAATAAAACTAAAAATGAGTTTTGAATTCGTTATATTTCGGGTTGTCAGACCATCTTCAGTTTTCTCTGACTCTTGAAGATGGGCTGACAACTGAAATATATCGAATTCAAAACTCATTTCTGTTTTATTTCTTTTTTTATGAAACCTACCTCCCAATTTTACCCAATTTTTATTTTTATATAAAAATTTCACCTAGAACCAACACCTCTCCTTTAAAGTTATTGCTTATAATTTATTTCAAACCCTCTTTGAATCTAATAATATTTATATGCCCGACTTCAGACTTAAAATTATTATTCTTAGAGAGGCTCGTCAATGCTTTGGCACGCATTAATGAAGATTTTTCTTCTTTTTGAATCTATTGTTCGGCAAAAAACAAAGGGTTAAAATATAAATTATATATAATATATATAGATTTACATATATATATTCATTTTTTAAGTCAAGCAAACAGATAACGATTCGTCTGGATGTCACTTGATATATGTATAGCGAGTGTGTGTTTGTGTGTGTAGTGTCCACAAGAGGCTGGGGGCTTGGCACGAGGCCGAGCCATTGACCCAGGCGAAGACACAGGCGTGACTAACAGTGTATCCATTCGGCACAAACTACTCAAAATTGGATATCTTTGTTGAAATACAGCAGAGAAATGGGGAGAAAATCGAATAACGAGCCTCCCTAGGGAAAGATTCCAACACCGATCAAATTTTAGAAAATGAACGACTAAAAAGGAACGTCGATGAACGAGAGAACCTCTTGGCACACAAATCTAGACCATCTTCTTCTTTAATGGGCAAACAAATATTTGACTATAGTATTCAAATAGTGTTATCATCGAATGATAATTTAATTTTAGAATTTATTGAATTTTAACTTCTATTTTTTTTATTGATTTTTTGTAGGTAAATATATTTAAAAAATTTTTAATCATAAAAATATAAGAAAAATATCGAAAGAGATTCAGTCTCTTTCTAAAAGATGAGCTCATTTTTGGAGGAGTATTTTTGAATCATCAGTCACATTTAGAAAAAACAACACTATGTAGAGAAGTAGGGGTCAAATAAGGCTAACGATATTTCCTTGTTAACAAGTTTTTAATAGAGTAGATTGTTTAATGGAAAACTCTTTTTCTCTTGTTTAAAGAATAATGGTTGTTGGCCATCGATCAATAACTAAATAAATGCGGCAACTATTAGTGATATCATGATTCTTAATACGAATAGGATTTCACATTGCCAAAAAAATTAACTTAAATTAGATATTATTATTATCATGTAGTATGTCTCTTTAGTATATAAAATTATGTGATATGAATCATCATGTAAAAAAAGCATAAGAATATTTAGTCTATATTATGCAAATGTTCAATAGACTTATTAATTTGGTGGAGTAGTCCAAAAATAAAATTGTATAAACTATTTGGCTGTTGAAGGAGGGCGAGTGACCTCGTTCGTGAAAAAAAAAGAAATAAGAAAAATAACGAAAAAAGAAAGATTGGAAAAGCAACTATGAGGATGTAGAGTTGCAGACCATGTCAATAAATTATCCCCGATGTGGCTCTTCGCCAGGTTTAAATCACAAGAAGAGCATTTTCTAAAATGTTTTAAATTTCAATCAAATGTTTATGTAAATTCTTATGTAACGTAATCAGTTAAATGCAATTTAGACAAAAACAAAAATTCGCGTGTGTAACCTTTACACCTGGCGCAGCTATTAGTGGAAAATAATTAATTTTATCGACCCTGATCACTTTATTATATATATGTATAATGTATCTATATATTATATTTATATACCTATATATATAATGTTAATAATAAATAAATAATCATTTTTATTAATAATAATTATTATAAATATTATCATTTTTATTAATAATAATTATTATAAATATTATCATTATTATTATAATGAATAATTATTATTAATTTTATATAAATATTTATAATTTATGCTTAGGATATATTTGAATAAGCCGCTTTAAACACTTCCGTTCCTTTTCACAATCTAACGCTGAGTTACTTCTGCCAGGCGCGGGTAAAGAAGTTTTACTTCAAAAATTTATTTTTAATATAATGTGAAACTAGGTGAATTAATTTTATTATTATTTATTTTTACATTATTTTATACGTCGATCTAGATTTATGAATTTTACACTTTTAATATAAATTATTTTCCTGAAACTTGGCTGTTACATACTATATTATGTTACTAGAGTAAATTATTTAAATTCAGGACATAATTACACCTTATCCAATTTTATTTCAGAAAATACCAGGTTAATTTCAGAAAATCACAATTGTATTTCAGAATTCTCAAATGAATAATAGAAAATCATGAATGTATTTCAGAAATCCCAATTTCAGAAAATAAACAAATATAAACAATAACTAAAACAATTGACTACAATTGGGGTTATCTGTAATTGAATTAAAATTTCTGAAATACGATTGTGATTTTCTAATATTCAATTGAAAATTCTGAAATACAATTGGGATTTTCTTCAATTGAATTGATATTTCTGAAATACAATAGTGATTATCTAATATTCAATTGAGAATTCTGAAATACAATTGAGGTTTTCTGAAATACCTACACATGAAAAAGGTGTAGTTGGTTTTTATAAAATAAAAGTCATCTATTACCTAATCACTTCAGAAATAGCGGTGTCTCTTACATATAAAATTTGCATATTCCTAGATTATATATGTTAGGTCTTCTAACCCGAAGAAATCTTTGATATAAGATATTTTTTCATTTTTCGAAGATATGATATATTCGTTTCGATAAATATTGTGATAATAAAATTATTAGAACTAAAATGCATTAGCTCTGATATCTTTTCTTGGGAAAGAAGTGGATGACTAATAGAATTTAAGAACGGAAATCAGCATAAGCGGCTCTTCTACTATCTCCAAAGATGTGAATTGAAGGCACATGCCTTCTTGAAACGGAAGTCGTCCAGACCGATCCAATTTCGCTTAATATGTATAAAATTTGTTAAGCTTAGTAAATGTAGTTGATCCTAATTATATAAAAGACATGGAAAAGAAAATTTATAGAGAGCATCTTGAAAGAATTCGCAAACTAAAATGATCATGTAAAGAATAAAATTAATTAATAATTCTTTGCATATCTAAATCTCATGTTCGGAAAGCATGAAAAATTCAACATATGATTTTCAATAAGATGTTAGTGAAATTTAAAGTAAGTAAGAGGAATATATTATAATGAAAATAAAAAAAGAAAAACGAATTTCTTCTTTAACTGAACTAATCGTAAATTTCGATTGAAAAATTTCTGACAGCATAAGAAGGACAATTCTAATTTGACATTCATTATTATTATTATTTCCAGACATCTCTAAAATCTATTGGCTATTTTGTAATATTTGGTTTACAATATTTTAGATTATAATTATATTTAAATATTCACAATAACACAATAAAGAAAATATAAAAATTCCTCTTAAATAATATTTTCATTTAATATTTATAATTAGAAGAATTTCTCCGCCTGTTCATAGGCAGCCAAAAGCACGTGCTTTAATCTTTGTTTCACGAGATAGCTTGCGGAACGCTGCGGTGTCGATGTCAAAATTTTAATACAACAAAGACCAGTTAAAAAAACTGTTTTTTTACTGAAAAATCCAAAATCATTTTTATACAGTTTAAAATTTTGTTTTCCTAACATATAAAGTTTTAATTTAAATGTAATAAATTGAAGATTGTAATTATATAAATATTTTATTTCAATTTTATTTAATTCAGGCTGCTAATTAAAATCGGCCTTTTTATCTGAATTAAAAATATTTCAATATATATCGCTTTTGACTAAAGCAAAAAGTTAAATTGCTGAATTGTATAATAATAAAATTAAGTTCTTATAAAAAACGCATTATACTCTCTGTTTTATTAATATTTATTAAACAAGTATTGGGATTCGAATTAACACCTAGCACAGGGCTCTTTAAATGCTAGATTAGGCACTGATAATAATAAAAATAATAATAATAATACATATATAATATATAATAATAATAATACATATATAATAGTGATATATATATATATATATATATATATAAGTATATATCATCGATTAGTCTTGCATTTGAAATAAAAAAGAATCTATAAATATTTGAAATAGTATTAGAGTAAATTATAGTAAAACATATTTGTATAAGAAATATGAAGCGATATAGGTACATAGATTATAGCTATGTAACTAAAGAATGTTTTATTAAATAATTTTCTAATGAAAACTTGCCAGTCGTTTAGATCTCTCTCAGAGATTTATTTCCATTTATTCACTTTGTAACAAGATGAAGAAAAAAAAAGAAAAAAAAAACAGTTTATGGTATACGATTTTACCTGGTTAATTAAAACATTAGCCATAAATGATCGTTAGCAAGTTTAGCACAATCAATTGAGATTCAGATCACACAAGCAGCTAACAGGATCTTGATCTCAAACAGTTATTGAAAATATCTTAATCTCAGTGTTGGTAAATATTCTAAGATTAATAGTTTTAATACTTATATCAAGTATCGTGGATATATTTCATAATTCTATTTATTCTGTAAAAATGAATTTACTATTCAAAAGTGTAGAAATATAGATATCTAATGCTCAAGTAGTAATTCTTGGAAAAATAATAAAAAAATGGCTCTTTACTTTTTCTCTTATGCATTTCAATTTGCAAGTGTGTTGGCTTAATCGATTCTAATTGCAACTGTCAACACTTGAAAACTGCTAAAAAAATAGATATGTACTTTGAATGTATGTTAAGTGAAATTTAATCTTAATAGGATCTTATTTATACTCATTAAACCGATTAGCTGTCTAATAAAAAAAAATCAAATTTTACAAAAAACATATTTTTTATATAAATACTTACATAAAAATAAATATATTAAAACTATTTTTTTTTTAATTTTTCTAGATTTCTGTTTTATAAGGGAATTTTAAAAATGATTTAGTTATTAAATATAAATGTTTTCTAATATTAATTCAAAAGAGCGCAAAGTCAGCCACAACATCTCAGGAAAGCGAATGTCTAGTTTTCTCATTAAACCTTACAGAATTTTTAAATTAATAAATTTAAAATTCACATTTTAAATATTAAATATTTTTCATAGACTTAAAAAATTTTCTATTTTTGTGTACCAATCACGTGCCGTTCATGGATGCTGTAAATGCGGGGACGCATCCCTAAAATTTCAAACATTTAGAGTATTTTCATAAATATCGACTTCACATTTTCAAAAGCGATCTTTAAATTTTAAAATTATTATCCGTTATTTGAAATATTTCTATAAAAAACATCTTTTTGTTTTGAAAAATATATTGGTTCTCGAAATGAAATAAAATTGTTGCATAGTTTCAAGGGGAAATTAAAATGAATATTTTTTCCGAAAAATTAAACTCTAAAATACTTATACTAAATATGTAGATGAATCAAGGAAGGTAAAGATTTTTTTTAGTTGGACTAGACGTTTGTTATTCGTTAAAGAGTTTAAGATATTTTTCTTAAGAAAGCATAAAATATGTAAAATTAAGTTTGCTTTTTGATCCCTTGAAAATGACATAGAAATTGAGGCGAAATATTGACAATCTTAAAAAAATGAAACTTTTCTCAAAAAAGTCAGGTTCTATTTGAAAAATTTGTTTACATGAATTAAAAAAAAAATCTTACAGAATTTCACAATGAAGGCAAAAAATATAAAATCTCGAAAAACTATGGAATGAATCAAGAAAAGATCTAATTACTTTACCATACAGGGTATGGTCAAGTATTGTAATCGTGCATGAAAAAACTGTTTTTTTCCTTCTTTTTTTCGAAATATCTCAAAAACGGCTGAAACTATTTTGATTAAAAAAATTAAGCGAAACCATGACATTTCGATTTACAAAAAAGCTCTAATAAGTGAACCTCGAAAAACTTATATTTTTCGAGATAATAATTGTTTTGTCAAAATGTCTGTTAGTTAGTCTGTCTGGTTGTCTGGTTGTCCGTTAGTCTGTGCGTTACCAAATTTTTGTGGACGAGCTAGCTCAAAAACTAGTGCTAATATCGAAACCAAATTTCACTCGTAGTTTTGGTCCATTGAGATTAAGAGCTGATTAGATTTTGGTGCATATCGACCCAAAATTAAGGGAGGTGGAGGGGGGTTAAAAATTAAAAATCTAGGCCATTTGAGCAAACTCAACCAAATTTTGTATTCATAATCAGTGAGACCCCAGAAAACTAAAAATGCAAAAAACTAACAGCCCAAAATGGGTATAGGGTCAAAAGATGAAAATCTAGGCCCTTGTACCAAAGTCAACGACATTTTGTATACATAATCAGTGGGAGCCCAGAAGTCTAAAAACGCAAAAACTAACCCCCCAAAATGGGGAGGGATGTATGTTCAAAAAATGAAAATCTAGGCTCTTGTACCAAATTCAACCAAATTTTGTATACAGGAGTCTAAAAATGCAAAAACTAACCCCCCTCCCCTACATGATTATAAATAATTTTATTAAATATTAAACACAAGTGAGGGACCAGGTTGTATGGTAAAGACAAGTGGATGGCCACATCAGAACACGTCAGCTTATTTTTTCTTGTTTTGAATATGCTTCTCTTATCTGTGGAGAGGTGGCTGGAATCATTGTTGGATAGGATTCAGATTAATAGTAAACCTAGCATTAACTATTGCCTTAGATTCTCTCCATCAACTGACTCGGCCCTTAACTTTTTTCAAAAATATTGACAAAACTTTTGTTCCCTGCTGACGAGGTAGGTAAAATCAATAATCCCCCCTTAAGTATCATTTGCGTGAACACACAATTTTCGAACATTCAAAAACATTTCAAAATTAAATTAGATACTAACCGAACAAACATTCCTTTACTCATTTATATCCCTTTGACTTTTAGAAACTGTAACTCTCTTTCCTGTGAGATATAATTTTCAGAATTTCAAGATTCGTATCTACCTGCGACTTCGAACCAATTCTAGAAATTTCTTTCCATTCTCCTTTTGCAAAGATCCACCCCGGACTACAAAGGTTACGCCTTTTAGGACCAACAAATTATTCCATCAATATCATAAAAAAGTCGAAGGTAGTTGTAAATGTGGATGTTGAAAGACTGTGGGCCAGTTGTATGTCGGTTTGTAAAGTCTTTGTTAAGTTGACAGACGGTCAAACCGACATACAACTGGCCCTAAAGGGTTGGTATACCTATGTCGATGGAAAGAAAGAGGTGTTCCATTCTCTAAAGGTCATAGGGATAAACAAGGGAGGAGCATCCGTTTTTTCGGATTGTATTTAATCGCAAAGTGATGTTGAATATTTCAAAATATTGTATTTTGCGCAAATGAGACTTTAGAGAGAATTAATTTTTTTAACGTGAAAATAAATCTCATGGTAGTATCTATAAAAACTGTAGAGATGGTTCTTTGATGGGTCAGGAGCTAGTGAAAGGACTATCTCCTAATAGTCTTTTTAAGATCTCAGTTAACCCAACTTAAAATTATTAAAAAAATAATAAAGAATAAACAAATGGAAAAGATACAAAATATAAGATAAAATAGAATTGAAAATAATATAAATTAAAGTAATTCTGAAGCACTAAGCTTCGTTTAGCCCAATTATTCATTAGGAGAAGTATAAGCAAATTATTAAAAAGCATCCTATAGCCTTATCATTTTATCGCTTTGCATAGAATTTAATTTAAAATTGTAATAGGAAGCGATTAATTCGGAAGAAGAAAACAAAGAGACATTTTCAAATGAAAAAGTTAAACGGATAAAATCATTAATTTATTTTGAACTTGCTGCCGACCGGGACTTTCCCTGGCGACACCTAAGGCCACATTAAAAACATTTACTTATAAGATTTTTGATGAAAACTCTATTTTTCTCATATTTGGAAAGTTTATAGTTCTTAGGTTTTCATTATTTGTATATTCATTTTTCTGGATCTGATAAAAGTTTTTAGGTTTCATTATGATAGCAATTTAAATTTTAGTAAAAAAATTCGATGTCTTCTAAGGGTTTTAAATTTTGACCAATTTGCTGTGTCATGTCAAGATTTAGGTTTGATTATTTTCAATGTATTTCCTGTGAGAGATGTGACCTATTATAAGATCCTTTTTGTACCAACTCAATTTTAATTAAATATTTAAATTAAAATTATAAAAAAATTGCTAAATGTCACTCATTTCCTACGAATTAACGACAAATAAGAATGAATTTGATATCTTGAGTATTTTCGAAAATATAAAAGTTTTTCTAATCAAAATGGAGACTCAGATTAAATTTTTTCGACCAAGTAATAGGGAAACACTAAAAATCTGAAATTAACTGGAATGTGCATCATAGAACTTTCACTTAAAAGGTCTCCTTCTTTGAAATAGTCCAAATCGATTTTTACTCTTAAAAACTAACGAACACATTTTTTTTTAATGATATTGATACAAGAAGTTGCACCAAGAAGGTACAACCTCTGTAGTCCGTGGTGGACCCTTATAAGGTAAGGGGAGTTTTAGGGATTGGGTAGCAGTCGAAGGTATCTGTGGATGCTGATCTTGAAAGATTGAAGGTTATAATTTGCCTGAAAGACGGTCGGGGCAAGAGAGTTCCAGTCTCTAGGTGTCATTTGGACGATTATCGGTAAATTCGTACATTTTATTCTATTATTTTTTATCGGCGGACGGCTCGAATCGACCGATAATCGTCCAATGTGTTAAGTAGATTTAAACTTTACAATTTTCAATTTTTAAATTCAGTCTTATAATTTCAAAAATTCCTAGTGTCATGTAAAGAGATGTAATTCAATCATTTTGCCGAATGGGTATCGCTATTATTTTGGTAAATAAATGTTTTTATATCTAAAAGGAGCAGAAGCTCCCACTCATTGCAAAAATTTGACGGCCATAATTTGACCCCATACAACTATTTACACACAGATAAACACATGTATAAAAATAAAAATCACACAGTATATGGCTAAATGAGCTTTTATTATTGAATTCATTAAAAAACATTGATCTTGAGAATTTTTTTAAAAATAAAAATGAAAAAACAATAACAAAAATGAATAATTATATTTCTTTAATATCAGTAATAATAATTTAGCAATGAATGTAAAATGTAATTAACATTTTAATGAATTTCTATTTAACAAGATTGGCAGATTGGCTTTTAATAGAGAATTAAACAATTTGTACATTTGCTGTAATATTGTTGTTGATGTAAATATTATATATTTCAATATGTCAATTTTCTATTTACTCTATTTGTTTCCTTTGATTACTTATCAACTTATAGGATAAAAATAAATATATTTATTGATTCATAAGAAGATTATATACTCAACATTTGCATTTAAATACTAATTTAATTAATTTTATCCTACGTATAAAATGAATAACAATTCAATTTATTTTATTATCTTTGATACAAGAAGCTGTCATTCCAAAAAAAGCAGCAGTTAGTCAGGATTGTATCTCACATTGTGAAAAGAGAGAAAAAATTCAGGTATGGGGTCACAGTTAAAAGTAACTACGGATATTTTTTGAAAGATTGAAGTTGTACTAGCAGATTATGGAAAAGATATGCAGAAAAGGAATTCCAGTTTCTAGAAGTCATAGGGATAAACCAGTTCATAATGAATTTGTTTGGTTGTTTGAAAATCGCACACATGATTTTTTGGAGAGAATTATTGACTTTTTCCTCAAAACAAAATTGAAATGTTTTTTTTTTCATATATATGTCTGTGAGTGTGTGTATATTGGTTTATGGGCCAGCCGGTCAAGCCTTCGGGTTTGTACCCGGGCTTGTTGATTCGTAGTCAAGTGCTTTAAGCTCTCGACGAATTCGACCCCCGAATTGAAATATTTATAAGATGAAAAAAAATATCTCATCATAAAAATCTTCTTGATAATGTTAATTCATGAAAGTAAATCTCTCCTAACATTGATCTATTATTATAACTACTTCATTACTCAATGTTTGAAACTATAACTTTATTATTATTAATTCGCTTTCTTCTAAAATATAATAATATTTTATTTTTAACTTTTAAGATTTTTAAAATATATCTTATTGCTTTGTAAATGCTCATTAAAAATGTTTATTGAGTCCACAATTACTTTTGTTTTTTAATTACGAGTGTTTGAAAGAGTCTCTTTTGCTTTGTAATTACCTAATTATTCTATTGAAATAAAAGAGTGTCATTTCGTTTGTAAAGTGTAGTAAAAAATATCACAGAACTTAAATTAACAAAATAAATAATGAAAAAGAAACTAGGTTTATATAATATGTTTTCTAATCATATACATATTAATTAAAATAAACTAATTTTCAACTAATAATAAAGAGACCTGAGAATTCATCAAGAATGAGTTTGGACTGTTTATTGCCACATTCATATTTATAATATTGTGGAAGAAAAATGTTAATCGGTGAAAATGTGTTGTGCTAATCTCAGAAGCGACATGGAACATCTCTTCACCTCAAGGTGGCTACCACAATTTACATTCCTCTAAGCTCTAAGGAAATGGTTTCTTTTGTTATAGAATCGAAAAAGCTATACCCAAATTAAGAATTATGAAGTAAAAGGGACTTGTGAGATGTGAAAGAATGGTCACAGAAAGTGTTCTATATTATTTATTTCTGCTCACACTCTGTATATGAAAAATTAGCTTTAAGATTAGTTACCCCTCCGAGACTTAGAAGCTGCAAATGTAAATTTGTAATAATGGTCTTAAAACAATTTTGGGAATTTTAAAATCTTTATTATGAAAAACTTAAAATTAAAATTGAAAAACAAAAGAATAATTAAGAGATTGTGGTATTGGTGCAAGGTGAAATATCTTTAATAACGATAAAATAAATAAATATTTTATGAGATATTAAATTTACTTTTATCTTTAAACAAAAAAATGGAGACAACTAATTATTATTCTTGATTTCCTGTTTGGATATTAATAATCCTGTGAATCAACCCTAGAAAAGGAATAAGAAGTCCAAGAAAAAATAACTCCCCTCATTAGCAAATCTTTAGACTTTCTGAAATCTGAAAATTTTAGATTCCTAGCTCAAGATTTATTGGTCCATTTCCAATTCCCGGCAATAAAATGAGCACATTACATTTTTTCAATTATTTTTAATATATTGGTATAATAATCAAAATAGATATATATATTTATTTCATGGTTTAATATAAAATATTTTATAGACAAAAAAAAATTGTAGATTATTTACGATGAAATTATATATACTTGGATTTAAAAATATTCATATTAAATTTTATTTTTGATCAATATTTTATATTTCTTTATTGTGCTTTAATCATACAATCTCATCTTCTTTGCATCTTTTGGATGAGATTTTTGCATCACCAGACACATCATGTTCAAACCTGACACGGCACTGCAAGTAGAAACATCAACCCGGCCATTTAATTCCAACATCTCTTATGATGGGAGCCCCTGCTAGTTAGACAACTAAATGGGCAGATCAGTTAAGGGTCTGGCTACCCTGCAAAAAAGGCGCAAGCCCTTTCCCTATTTTTACTTTATCCAATGCGAAGCAGATAAAATATTAGATCCATCTCGTCCCAAGCATGAGCAAAAATATTTTTATTTTGAATGATTTCAATTCTAGGGCCTATGGCAGGCAGGATTTACCTGCCATAGCGAGTAATTTTTAATTAATTTTGAACATACTGGTATATGTTAGTTATACTATAGTGAATATACTCGTAAGAATATTCCTCGCCATTTGCCGATCAGTTGTATTAGGTATCAAAAATGTCCTTTTTATTAGAATTAAATTAAAAGGGCCGATCGCACTTGAAACATCAAACAAATCCTAGTATATCCATTTAACAAAGCTATTTGTAGAAATTATTTGGTAATTTAATTGACATATGTATATATTTGTGAATAGTATAAATTCCCTCTTGACTTCTGAAAATCATTTAATCACGTAAGTTAAATTAAAAACTATTTAAGCTCACAATAGTTCATATTACATTAAACATAAAAGTAGATGCATTCCCTTAAATTAAATGTAAATTAAAAGAAATTAAAGATTTAAAAACATTGCAGTTTTGTTTATTTTCTACAGTGCTTAGAAATATTATTGAAATTAATTAAGATCGCTAAAATTATTGATTTTTTAAAAACACTTTATAGGGAATATAAATTAATTAACACAAAACTTTGTAGTAGGTACTCATAAATATAATGTAATCTATTTATGTACCGAGAATTTATTTCTCCAAAGTTTAAAACTTAGTTTAAGATTTAAATTATAAAATATACCTTTTAAGACAATTTTATATTAGAGTATCGCTACTTAACCTATAGTATAATCTTGTGGTTTTAATGTGCAGCAAATAAAATGGTTTATTAAATTATTTATAGGATAAAATATATTTAGTGATTTTAATCCTTTCAACAACATTTTAAAAATAATATAAACTTCAAACAGGGTCTTAACCACTGAACCTCAACATCTTTCTATTTTATCATTTGAGGAAATATCTAATTATCGCATTTTTTTTAAACAATTTTTTTAGCATATTATAATAGCAATGATCTTAGAACTCTAAAATATCTAAATTTGAGAAGTTTAAACTAGTTAAATAGAAAGATGTGATTTTAGTTAATTTAGGATTTAGTTTTTATATTAAATTTTATTTAAAATATGAAAAATAATGTTAATTAATTATTCAATCGCTAAGTAACCTGAAATTAAAGAAACCTTAGATAACGGAGCATCTTTTATGATAATTCGACCCCAAAGTTCACAATGGAAGCCATAGGAAAATGCTTAAGGGAGCGGTTAAGTTACCTGTTATTAAATCTCAAGACTTCTAAGAACAAATCACTCATTTAATTAAAAAATAAAATATTACCAAAATATAATATGACCAAGAGAAACTTAATCATATTAAAAATAATTAGATAAAGAAGTATAAATCAATGTATATTGGTATATTTACTAAAATGAACATTCCAATAGGTATCAACTTTTATTATACCTCTTCAAATTTTTCATAAAAGGACTGTTAATTATTTTCTCAATTTTTAACTATATATAGGTATATGGTACATAAATATATAATAAAATTTGAAACAAGACATTTGAACTAACTATATCGGTGGGAAGCTAAAAATTTATTTATTATTAATTTTTATCTTCTACTTACGATTAGACATACATAAACCAAAAAGATTTAAATTTGACACCCTCGAAAAAATCTAAAATGTATACAAAGGGTCCCCTCTGTGGTCTGAATTTTTGATTTTCATAGAAAAATAAACTATTAATTCCCATTATATTTTTATCGATTCTAATACAATAGTATTTCGAGAGACCAAATATGGTGTTTGTTTTGAAATATGTTCTTTTACTTTGGGTAAGGCGCCATGGAAAAATTTTAATTGTAAAAAGGCTCCACGACTCGGAAGAGTTTGGGAATCCCTGGTATATTCAGAGTGGGGCATAAAGATCTCCCACATTTTGAAGAGGTATAAAAAAATGAAAAAATTTAACTAGAAAAAAAAACTGAATATATTTTTGAAAAGAACATAAAATATTTTTTTTTAATTATTTTAAAGTTGTTTTTGGAAAATAAGGACTAGGAGGATATTTTTTATGCAGACAACCCATATTTTATTGCCAACGTTTCGTCAACTTTGTTGACTTCTTCAGAGCTCAAATAGTTAACTTCCCTGCATAAATGTTGCCAATAAAATATAAATTATTTTCATAAAAAATATAGTCCTTATTTCCCAAAAGCAATTTTTTTTAATGTGTTTTAAACTTTATATCAGAAAAAAAGGGAGGGTCAAAAATTAAAATTCTAGCCCTTACGACCAAACTATGTATACAAAATTTGGTTGAGTTTGGTCAAAAGGGCTAGAATATTAATTTTTGACCCCCCCTTCCATTTTGGGTGGTTAGTTTTTACATTTCTGACCTTCTGGGGGTACACAGAATATGTATACAAAATTTGGTTTAGTTTGGTCGAAAGGGCTAGAATTTTCATTTTTGACCCTCCCTCTTTTTGTTTGTTTAAAACAAATTAAAAAAATAAATTATGTTCTTTTCAAAAATATATTCAGTTTTTTCCTTGAATGCCTGGAGAAGCTAGTTTAGAATTATATAAGGAAAATATAAATGATAAATTGCATCGAGTTGTTCAATTTTATTATAGAATGTGCTGAAAGTCAAATAATTGCAAGACAATAAATTTGCGAATTTGAATTGTCTAATTAATTAATCATTTTTGACAGGTCTATTGTATCGAGACTTAGAGCATCTTATTAAATTTGTGGAGAAAGAATATGCAAAGCAAATAAATAGAAGTATATTTATAAATTGGTATGCGCAAAGGTTCTCGAGGGGAAGAAAGGCTGGAATCTTTTGGGAAGCTGACACCTTACTTACGTTAGCGTTTCTTTCGTTGATGGTGACAGCAAGAAAGAAGAAGATAAAGAAGGGGTTCTTCTCTTGCAATGACAAAAGACCTATATAAGGACTATATATTTTTTTAAAGCCGCCACCAGTCATTTTTTTATTAGAGACTTTCCCTAGCAATCCAGATCACGAATTGAAAAGCCTGCTGACACTTCAGATGTAGATGAAGTTCAATCAATGGCGAAACATTCCGTAGCATTTGATAATTCGACAAAACAATTCAATGCTTTCTTTATGATGTAATGAGTCAACCAATGAATGATTGACTAATTAAATGATTAACGGCGACAAGGAGAACGGCACTTTTAATATAATCAGAGATTAAGTAATAATTATGATTTATATTTAATGTTAATTCCCGTTTCGTTCACGTATAAAATTAAAACAAAGAAATCATTGACGATTTCTATTTATTATTTCTTGGACATGTTTCATGTAGAAATTTTTTTATATAATTTAAATTTGATGTAATTATAAGGCTTAATAAATCGAGCTCGGTGCAAATATTTGACCGGCTATAATATAATCCCTTCAGGCGAAGGCAATGGAAATCCACCCCTGTCAAAAATTTCCCCGTGAAAATTATAATGGAGAGGATCCTCTCAACAGTAATCACCGACCCTCGGAATGGCACTTGAAAGAGAAGAATAAATCGAATACTTGCCTATCAGAAGACATAGTTCTAAACTATATGTACCATTCAGACAAAAATAAATAAACCTAAATTAAATTATTTTATTAAAACAAAGGTGCGAGTGTATAAGAAAAAATGATGGAATTTTTTCAAAAAATCAACTCACTGACAGAACCATATATATTAAAAAAAAACAAAAAAACAAAAAAAAAAAAACAATTCTATGGTCACAAAATCTAAGACTTTAGAAGAAATATTTTTATCAGAGGGCTTCATCCCCCCGGGAGTTGAACCCGAGCACTAACCGGGCTTTTCGGGCAGTTACCCTAACCCTCGAGACAAAACTCTCTCCAGCATGCAACATACGTATAACATTGGTAGATAAAAGGTAAACAATTTCAGTCCATTCAATTTGAAAGTAAAATCAAAAATTTAGCTTAAGCTGAAAAAAGATTTCATACAAGATCAACTACATAATCAAAACAAAGATGGAGTGTCTTTTTTTAGAAAAAAAAATGAATTTTTCAAAAAATCAACTCACTGGCGGAACCATATTTATCTTAAAAAAAACCCAATTCTATGGTCACAAAATGAGAAATTAAAGTAAAAGAATTGGCTTGGGATAGAACTAGATGAACAGGATCAGTTGCATCAAACCAATCTTCTGATATCGATCGTTTAGTTTCAAGGATGCATACCTAAGTTAAAAATGCGTGTGCGGAGGAGTCGAATTCTGAACTTCACCGTGAAAATTAAAAAAAACTTATATTAGTACACTTGTATTGAGATTAAAAGATTATTAGATTTTAGTTGAAATATGATAAAAGAAACTTAGATTGAACCTACCTACCTATTTCCAAAACTCGTTTTATTTTGGACAATATTTTGAGTTTTAAAGGAAACAACCTAATTAATGGATTGTAATAAAATACCTAAGGTACAAAATAATTATTTTCTATAATTCTATTGTGATAAATAATTATTAATTATAATTGATAAATACTCAGTCTTAATTGTTGTATGTACCTTGCGAACATATGTTTTAATATATTTTTTAAAGATATACAATGATATTATTGATATTAGAATCAGCTGGAAATCCCCTTATGTTCCAAATTGTTGGTCATTATTTGGTTTTATTATTGTTATTAAATAAAACCTTTTATATTATTAATAGATTTTTAATTTTTTTCTACTAGAACAGTGTTTCTCAACCATTTTTGGTTGACGGCACACTAAAAATATCTGGAATTATTTGCTGCACACCTGAATATTAAAAAAAAAAATGTAAAAATTGTATGATACAAAAAAAAAATGAAGTAATTACAAATAGTATTTCAAAGTTACAAAACCCATGCAATTTTAATTATGTCAAAAACCCTCGCGGAACATGTAACAATCTCTCGCGGCAGACAAGTTGAGAAACACTGGCTTAGAGAGCGCAAAATCTAAACAGTTCTCCGCATTGAAAATATAAAAATTTTGCTAAAGAACAAACTTTCTAAGACGATTTATTTCATGAATTTAATTTTTCTATTAAATGATAAAAATGAAGAAAAAAGTAAAACTTTTTCAAGACCCATTTCGTTCGCCAATTAGAACAAGTATTTTTTTCACATTAATTTCTGAATTTTATTGATGGTCAATTAAATATTTACTTTCTCTATAACGAATATAATTTTGATCCAAGAGCAAAAGGCCATTCTTAGAATAATTGAAATTAAAAATTGAGTCTTTACTAGTCTGAACAGGTCTTGACTTGCATTTCCTTCTCTATGAAGAAGTTAGATAATTCTATCCACACCCTTTTTAGTAATTTTCCTCGATCGGATTCTAATGAAAGAATCGCCCTCCGCACAATTATTAATTAAAAAAAAAAGAAAAACTTTTTCAAAACTCGAGTCGCTAGATATGCCGTAGTAATTAACAATAAACTTAAATATAAATTGATTATTTATGCCTATATTATGACTTCGCATTAAAAACTCAATAAAAAATTTTCTTTTTGCATTTTTGAACCGGAACTTTTAAAGCTAGAAACTAGAGTATGGGTATGGATCTCTCAGTGTACCGACTGTAATTTTAATATTTGAGATCAATCTAATATGTTTAGAAACGAAATGACCAGTTCATGTTTTGATATTCTAAGAACTCTTGAGAAAGTCACAATGTCATGTACTAATGAAAATTGCTGACACGAGTGCAACTTGAACGCAGAGCAGGTCCATCGTTTGATGATTTAACATACTATATACTCGTATAATATAGAGAAATATATTATTTATTTTGCTTCTCAGTTGATTTTAATAAAGAAGGGTTCGAGTAAAACATGTTTAAATTTCCTAAAATTTATTAAAATTCAGTATCATCATAAATATGTATTAGAAAAATAAAGGAAGCTATTTTGTCTGTTTATTTTGTTAGAGTTGCGATGAGAAGTGTGTTCGACCCTGAGCCGAATACCGAACATTTCGCAGTTTTGGTGGAGTGGTATTTTTACACCACATTCTAGACTTTGCTTATGGAGTGTGCTGTTAAAAAGTTTCCACTTAATTTTTTAGCATTCTGTTCAAATTAATAAAAAAAAATATTATTATTATTTTATTTTATTTATTTATTTATTGAAGGAGACAATAAAAAGAGTGTCTTCTGCTGGAAAAATAAATTTTTAATTTATTTATAACGAGACTATAATTTCCTGTGAACCAATTGTAATAGACTGATGAAGAGGGCAAAGCCCTCGAAACTAGTCTCGTTACAAATAAATTAAAAATTTATTTTTCCAGTAGAAGACACTCTCTTTTATTCTCTCTCTAATTTATAAAAATGCTGCTCAAAAAAAAATTTCTATTTTATTTATTTTTATTTGGATTTGGGCCTAAGTCATTTAGCCATGCTCAACATTATTATTATATTCAAACACCTTCCCAATCGATCACAAGAAGATATTATGAAAAGCATCGCACCGGACATACGAAAATTCGGGGATCGAACCCCGGCTGACTTTAATAAAAAATATTTTCCTTGTTCTTTAAGTTAATTTATTATTATTATTACTATTATTATGGCTTTTTTATGATTAGATTTAAAATTTTATAATTGAATAAATAAGTAAAAAAATTACTGTGTTCCACACGTATACATTGTGACTACTATAGAAATATACTCATGAACAAAATTAGCGGAACAAAAAAAAAGCTATAATTCGATTTAAAGCAATGACTCTTATCTTTTAGGTTTTTGATTAATTTGTTAAAATTTTATTTTTAATCTAACTTTTATTTATTTTAATAACTCACTTAAATATTGATTTTCATCAAATTTCACATTTTATTTAAATTTTATAAAATTATCTTTATTAGAGGTCCACGTTCAAATAATTTTGTCCTATATTTAAAGTGGAAGCACTTGTTTTATTTTAAATAGAAATTATCCTTTTGTTAAGGGAGAACGGTGTAGGTTCTTGATGAAACATTTTAAATAAAGTAAAGAAAATTTTTGAATTTTTTTTTAGAAACTTTTCAAAATTTAAAATATTAAAGACTAGGTAGGTTTCCCATAAATAAAAGATCAGATGTTTGTTTAGCACGGCTCTATATTTATATTTCTGGGTATAACCCCATCTTCAGATGTTCCCAAAGGACACTGATAATATACCCCTAAATATATATAGAGTCGTGCTAAACAAGCATCTGATCTTTAATTTATGTGAAACCTAGGTAGTATTTTATATTTTAAATTTTATAAAGTTTCTAAAACAAAATTTTTCAAAAATTTTCTTTACTTTAGAAATTATCCATTTAACTGGTCAAAATTTCTTCTTTTCTTAGCATTCCAAAATATAATACGTATTAATAATTTAGAATTTGAATTTCGGGAAATTGTTCAAATATGACCCAATAGATAGGCGAATACCAAATATTAGGTTGATGCATAATTATGGAACGTTTTTTAAAAATATTTTTATTCAGCAAAAACAATAATAAAATTTAACAAAAACATGTTTAAATGATTATTCGAGAACGTATTCACCATCTACTTCAATAACTGCTTCCCATTTGCTTGACAGTCGGTCGATTCCACGGGCGAAGAAGTCACGATTCTTGGAGGCAATCCACGCTTTGACATCGGCCACCAAGTCATCCAAATCGTCGTAGATCTTAGTCTTTTGCCAGTTTTTCAAAGAGCAGTTGATGGGACAGTCCGTCGGTGAGTCCGGCGGATGTGGGAGTAGATCCCAGCCCTTATTGGCGATGAATTCGACGACCCGGCGCTCAACATGTGGACGTGCGTTATCGTGATGGGACACGATGTGGTTCTTTTTGCGCGGTCTTTTCGCCTCGATTGAACCGTGAAGACGATCAAGCTGTGCCAGGTAGACGTCGCTGTTTATGTTGAATTGCTGCTTGCCGTTTTTGTCCAGGATTCGCCATTGTTGTTATTCATCCGCGTCGTTAAACGTGTAAGGCTTTCATCCTCTTCCACGGCTGTCAGAAGTGCCTGATCATCAAAATCCGATGGCCGGCCTCTTCCTTCTTTATCGTCCAAACTAGTGTCACCTGATTTGAAACGGGCAAACCACTTCCGTACTGCACTATCAGTAATTGTTCCTTCGCCAAAAAGTTCGTTGAGATCGCGAAATGACTGTGCTGCCTTCCATCCTTTCTCGTAGTGGTAGAGCATAATATGACGAATATGAATATGGTTTTCGACACGCATTTTTATTAACTATAAATAGAGAAGATTGTTTTTATAAAATAAATAAACAAAACGCCATTTTTGGCTAAAGAAAAACGCGCCAATACAAACGTTCCATAATTATGCATCAACCTAATAGTTTCCAAATATTTTTTTGCCGCTCTAATTATCATTATTGTATTGTCAACAATAATAAATGATTTCTCATTAGAGTGATGAAAGATTAAACTAATTATTATTGTTTAAGATAATTTAATCTAGTTTAATGTTATATTTCAAGAAAACTTTGATAATTTAGCTTGTCAGTCTTTAGGGTGTCCTTTGAATTGATGAGATAATTTCATGGGTAACCCACGCAAAAAGCGCGATGTAAACAGCAAATGCACTGAAATTGATATTAACTGGCATCTACTTTAGAAATGTCCTCTGCTTTGATCCAACGGTCTAATTTGTTCCCAAAGGGGATTTTTTCGACCAATAGATATTGATTCCACAAATATAAACCGTATAAACAAGCAAAAGGGAATTACCCGGGTGGATGTTGATTCACAATAAAAAAATTTCGTGGATGGTAAACAAATTAAAATAAAATTAAAAAAAAAAAAAAAATAGACATCACGATTAATCCTCAATATATATATATTTGAAAAATAAACAATGTTGTTTTGCGTTAAGAGTATATATTTTTTATTTAGAATAAAAATATTCTAATTTATAATTTACTTTTTGCTTTGTAAGTATCCCTTAAGAAATTAATTAAGGATTTTAGTCTTTAATATTTGTAAATAACTTAATTGTCCTTATTCCTATTTCTTTCTTTCTTAGACTGTTGATTAATTAGGCGTTTCACAATTATTTTAGAAAATTTATTTTGACTTTTCTCTATATGTGTTCTCTCTATATGCTTTTGGTAAATTAAATTATTTTTTATTTGATTGATTGTCCTCGGTATGGCGCACAAAGAATAAATTCTAAGATAGAAGGTGTATCAATCGGAAGCCTTTTGACTGACCAGGAGGGTTTTGAGAATTTGTTCGAGTTTTTGAGTCGAGTACACTTGTTGAAATTAATTTAATTGTATACGGTTGTTGTTTGTTGTCGTTATTGTTATATGAGATTATTCTTATCTACGTGATGGCGCAAATGACCATAGTAGTCGACGCGCCTATAAACAAATAATAATAAATTATTTATTTCTACTTTGTTATGAAATAGAGTATATATTTTATAGTAGTTATACTTTCCTTTTATTCATCAACGATTCTATTTACATATATCTATTTTTTTTTTTATTTTTAAAGAGTCAGATGTATATATCTATATGTAGTAAAATATATTTAAATCAGTGGACAAAAGGATTTCTATTTCAATCCTACTTAAATGCAGCTATATATTAGAAGTTAGAGAATAGCAAATTAGATGAGAATCACGAGTTTGATGCCCTACTGCTCAGGAATAAAGAGCTCTTTTACAATCATATATTAAGAGTATTTTATTTTTAATATGTACAATTTTCATGATCTTTCAATATTGTAATAAGCTAATAAATCAATAAATGAAAAAAATTTGAAATTAATATATTTTTCTTTATATCAATTCCTTTTTTTGATCAAATTTAATTTTTTTTAATATATATATATATATATATATGGAAGAATCAGAATTTTTAGGTATGTTTAGGAACATATACATAGAAAATTAGGTAGGTAATTTGATAATTCAAACCCAGGTTGGTAATGAAAAAAACTTTTATAATTTATGATTTTTATAATTGTCATATTTGAAAAAAACGACGTTTTTTTTTTAGTGATTTTCATAGTGAACCTCAAAAACTATTTAACAATCATTTGTATGTCCGCCTAAAGCGAAATTTCCCAAAAACCGATCAAAAGGCCTAGAACCTATATTGCTAGATCTATTTTTTTAATTCCCCCTTCCAATTTTGTCCCCAGAAAAAGAATTAACTTTCTTTTTTATTATAGTTTCATTTTATAGCATTTTTTTTTTTTTTTTGTTTGAAAATTTTATAATTTTAATTTTTTAACACTCCCCCCCCCTTTAATTTTTGGTTCGATTTCAAAATCTAATCACCTCTCTCAATTCACCAAAGCTACATGTGAAATTTCGTTTTGATATTAATATTAGTTTTTCAGCTAGAGCATAGGTAGGTAGACAAAATTTGGTAACGTGCTAATGTACTAACAAACATTTTGCAAAATTATTAATATCTCGTAAAATATAATTTTTTCGATGTTTACTTATTTGAGCTTTTTTGTAGAGCAAAACGTCATGGTTTTGCTCAATTTTTTTTCTCCAAATAATTTCAGCAGATTTTGAGATATTTTTAAAAAACCAACCAAGAAAACATTTTTTTAATACACGATTACAATATAATAATAAAACTTGAGCAAGGTTGAGTAGGTTTAACAATTTTTTTTTTTTTTGTGAAACCTACCTCGCATCTTGCTCAAGTTTTATTATTATATTAAAATGTTTCACCTAGAACCAACACCTAACTCCTTAAAAGTTATTCACGATTACAATACTTGACCATATGACCATATCCTGTATGGTAAAGTAGAAAAATATTTACTTTATGTTTAATAAGTCGAATATTAATGAAAGAAAAAAAATATATCCAAATTTCAATTCGAATGAAGCTTTTTATTTTCATGTCTTGGATATATGTGGTCAAAAGGTCAATTTTAATAAATCGTTGTCTCGACTTGGGTTGACTTTGAAATGTTGTATTGAGAATTGAAGCAAAGGGATTCACTGAGGATCTACACGTCGCCTATCTATCCATATATACATAATTCATAAATAAAACGCTTGGTCCTATTCGACAGAGAAGCTGGGTGTGTGTTTTTTTTCTTTTTTCCTCCCATTATGCCATTACTGACTCCTTCCTCGTCATGGACTCACGTATCCGTCTTGAAATGTCTTTTTATCCAGGACTAGAGCCCCTTTTTCTTTCCTCTTTCCATTTCTTCAGTAACTACTCAAAAACCAATTCCTATACATTAGAAGTGTTAATATTTTATTCGAACAAAACAAAGGGGAGATGAATACAAATAGATGACATTTTTTCCGAATATATATTGTTTGATTATTTTTATCCATTTCATTTTTAATAAGCAACATATATTCTAATCACAACTAATTCCACATGGGTTCTTTTATTATAATTCTTTCATCAAATAATAAAAGAAATGTTTTAAACAAAGAACATATTACATATTTTCAAAATAAGATTAATTATATTGCTCGACAAAAATTACATAAAAATTGCTCCTCGTAAACCTAACAATAGATTCCAGTAGAGTAATATATATATATAATAATAATAATAGGCTGATTATCATGAAATTTCCCGGTTTTTTATAACACACGTCAGAGTTTTGAGATATTATTGGTCAAAAAGTCGAAAAAGGCCATTTTGACCTATTTTCGAGTCCCATTAAATATTAAACAGAAATATTTGAAATCAAAATATTTTGTTGACGTAATAAAAAACAGCTTCCTCTTTGATGTCCAAATTACCACTTGTTTTTAGCTCATTTAGAACTCGAGTTATAACTAAAAAACTAAGACCTTAAGTTTTTAATCCATGTTTATTATCTTTTGTAATCACGTAGTTTTAGTTTTTTAGTTATAACTCGAGTTCTAATTGAGCTGAAAACAAGTGGTAATTTGGAAATCAAAGAGGATCTGTTTTCTATTAAGACCAAAAAATATTTTGATTTCAAATATTGCTGTTTAATATTTAATGGGACTCGAAAATGGTTCAAAATGGCCTTTTTCGACATTTTGACCGATAATATCTCAAAACTCTGACGTGTGTTATAAAAAAACGGGAAATTTCATGATAATCAGCGTATAAAACTCTACTGGAATCCATTGTTAACTTTACGGGAAAAAAATTTTTGTCGAACTGTTACAATGCTTCATAAACTCTCAAATCAAGAAGACGAAATGTCACAAATGAATTAATTTTGTCGGGAAACCACGGTAAAATGAAGACAGTTTTGCATCGGCAATGAATCCCAAACCTCGAGGTCGTATCCGAAGTGTAAGGACACCAGTTGCCGTTGAAAGGGTGAGAGAAGCAGTAATTGAAAGCCCAGGGCGCTCTGTCCGAAAACGAGCTGCAGCACCCCGAATGAGGGGGGTGCCTATACTATTAACCGAGTGGTCAATCGCGACCTAATATCGTGTACACCTACTTCCACTTCCACTTTCATTTCCAAGTAGAAGACAATAGATGAAGGGGCATTATCTAATGAATTCCAAAATAATTCCACATAATTACAAAGACGTGTACACCTAATTCCAATAGCGGTTCACCCCTCGCTATTAACTAATAAAAGATAATTTATAATAGTGCATCCTTATAATTATAGGTAGGTATATAATATTAGGCATTTATGTTATGTCAATTAAGTTAATGTCAAATTCAAATTAATTCTTAATCTTTTTCTGTGTATTTTCTTTCATGACAGGGGGTGCAAGTCCACCCCTTGCACCCCCTGCCGGCGCCCATGCCTGTTTCATCTCTTTCCAAGGAAATAACACAGCCGCTTTTTCATAAATCAAGCCTTACCGTAAGACAACCCACTCCCTGGAAATATCAGTAGGAAGTAGTCATAAAATTTTGAAAGATGAACAACAAACACAAGGTCTCACGTTGCAAACACAGTGACCCAATTCCTAGCTAGTCGAAACATTTCAACGATACCCTTTCATATAGTCCAGATCTGGCCTTATCAACTTTATTTTTACCTTAAAAGTGAATGAAAAAATTTTGGTCACCAAAAAATAATTTTCTATTTTTTTTTTTTTTTGCATTTTGAAATAAATGTGTTTTTAAACTTTTTTTAAAATATATTTTACTATTATATTATTATATTACTCAGTCGTTCTTCAGTGTTCTAAAAATTTTAGAATTACCTATTTTTGTTTTAGTAATCCCTTTAGCTCAATTTCGTCTTTATTTATAACCTATGCTGAAAATTTTAGTAGTTCAACTGTCTCCTGCTACGATTCCGATAAAAATACTAAAGACATTTTCTGGAGTGAGTGTAATAAAAATAAATAAATTAATTAATAATTCCAAATTTTAATGAAATTATTTTTTAATATAAATTACTAGGTGGGTTTCTCTGAATAAAAGACAAAAAACTTATTTGGCTTGACTCTATATTTATACATAGATAATATATATAATATATTTCGGGTTGTGAGCCCATTTTCAGTAGATCAGAAATAAGGATTACAACCCGAAATATACTCTATATAGAGTCAAGCCAAATAAGTTTTTTGTCATTCAGTGAAACCCACCTTGTAATTTATATTTTAAATTTTCTTATTATCAACAAGAACCTACACGATTCCTTAACAAAATTCATTTTTCTATAAAATTTAAACACTCTGATTCGGAGTTAGTACCTAAATTTTTCTGACTCTTACTCCACAGCCCTGGTAAGTACAGCCTTTGCAATCGTCTTGGAGAGATAGATATTTGCTACTCCCAAGTCTTTTTTAGGACCTCCTAATCAATTCCAGTGATATATGTAAACAACACAATTGTTTAAGAATCAATAAATTATATGATCAGCATTTATAGCATCTAGAGTCTAGACAGTCACTGAAAGTTGAACTAGCTGCATCATATATTGCTTTACTTGCGAAATTTCTGAGATTGATCTAATTTGACTGAATATATAAAGGTCTTTGAAAATTAGATTTTACATGAAAAGATGTTGGGAACGAATAAAGTATGTTAAGCTGTATATAATTATATGTGGTCACTCAAGCAAATAATAATTTTCCTAATTTATAACCATAGGCCTGAGGCCCCCTTAAGTACCTAGGAGATTTTCTTTTTCAATTAGTTCATACTTTATATTAGAATAAATCTTCAATTTACACCATGTGAGATCTTAGGAAAAACAAAATAAAGAAATTTTTTACAATAGTTTTGAATTATTCGTAAAAAAGACAATTCGAATTATGAAAACAAGTTTAAATGACAAGTATCGAATGGATAATATTAATATGCTGGAATTTGACACACAAGTTCGGATTAATAGGCTGCAGAGAGAGTACTGAGTCTTGAAAAAGCTTTTGCTTTTTTCCCCAATATTTATTTGACCGTGTTCTAAAATATAATCAATATTTCTATGTTTTGCTCTCAAATATATACATATATATTTATTATTTTATTCGAAAGAAGAAATTCGTGGTTAAATATGGATTAAAATGTCTTAAAGGATTTCCTTTAGAATGATATAGATAGTGTGTGAATGTATAGGAGAAAAGAAAAAAATTCCACAAGAACCGAGCCAATACAAGTGCCTATTTTGATAAATTATTGAATAGCTGGTTTGTTTGCTTTTATTCCCAAAAGCCTTGATTTAGTTGGCAACTTCCTATAAAATCATGTCTATAAATCCAATCCAGTTTAGCTCACAAGACTTAAGTTTAGAAAGCAATAGAAAAGATCAAATCGCGAACATTTTAGGACTTTATTCGATTTTTAAACAAGCATTGAATAAAACAAAAAATTGACTATGAATACATAAAATTTCACACAATAATTATTTGCTGATCAATGATTTATAGACTATGCTAGTTATGTAATTGACAGACGTTGGTTGAATTTTTAAATTTTTTTATTAAATTTAATATAGAGAAAAGTGAAAAGTTCTTTTCAAGAATCTGGTTCTATAGATGTATGCAAAATACGCCTTTATGCAAATTTTGATGTTTTGGAAATTTTATTCCAGTGAACGAATTGATCTTCAAAGCTTAAGGCCAAGGTTGGCACAAATGTGCAGCTTTTTAATACAAACTCGTGTGCCAAATTTTGGGGAATCGCAAATGAGTGAGAAACATGGGCATTTTTACCATAAACACTATTAACAAGCTTAAGTACCAATAAAGTTTCTCTTTTTGCAATTTCCAACTCATTACAAGCTGATAGGACAACGCAACTCTATAAACTAAGAAGCACTCAAAAGATTTCCATGTTCCCATTCGATTTTTGTTTTTTGTTTTTTAAAGCTAATGAATGCAATGAAATCTTTCTGATTTTCTACATTTTCAGCTGAAAGTTCTAAAAGTCTAAAAGTCTAAAAAAAGCATTAAATCTAATCAGTTATTTATATAAGTATCAAAACGAACTTTCTACGACCTTCTGTTCTTTAGTTACCCTAAAACCAGAATCTACAGATATAGACAGCAAAATAATTTTTCTCCATTTTAGATATTTCAAAACACGAACAAGAATATTTTTTTCGAATTTTGAGCTACTTTACAGCTGTATGTACCAAGTGATGAAGTAAAGTATTTTAAGTTTTAGTAAATAATAAGTATTATATTTTTTTTCTAAAATAACTAAAAAATAAAAAACATTTTCTACTAAAAAACAGATTAAATTAAAAAAAATTTCAGAATATTTATTAATTATGGATGTGTTTGTTAAGGCTTTTTTAGTCAGGTTAATGAAGTGAAATTGAAAAATTCTTTCGGGAAAACCCCCAAAATGAAATGAGGAAATCTACTAACATTTTAAAGTTTATTTACGACATTTAGGCGCATGATCATTCAAGTTAAGTAATATTTAGTGCTGGAGTATTAGGCATATTTATCATAGATAGTATTGGCAGAAGCTGCCTGATATAAAAAAGCGAACAAAAATTTAATTACAAATTGGTAGAATTTAATTAAATTCATTAGAATCTAATAGGGGCTGAAGTCTTTTCTGCATATGCCCCGAAATAGACTATTCACCATAAACTAGAACACACAAGTGTAACATTAACAATAGATATTAATAAATAATTATTAGCTAGAAATGAACAGGTCCTCTGAACCTGAGGCCTGGTTATTTCAGGATTGATACACGTTGAATTAATTCCATACCATGTACTAAATAAATTGAATAATTGCAGTAAGAATATAGGATTTTAGGAGGGCTTACTATTTTTTTAATTATTTTATTTATTGAGTGGATTTTGATGGGACAGTCCAAAATTCAAAAAATAGTGATAATTATAACTATCTTTTTTATTCAAAAGCCGACGTTTCCGAGGTTTATTCCCGCCTTCTTAAGGGTATGTAATTAATAAAATGGGATTTGGCCATCATTATAATCAAGAATATCACAAAAATTTTAATATATTTATACAAATATACATTTTTTTAATCAAAAAATATTCTACTCACTTTGAAAGATCAGTGAAGGAAATCCAATGTGAGTGTCAATTCACTTATCAATCCGTCTCCAAAAACTAATTCAATCTTATTTTATTTTATTTTTTTAACCGCGACAAAGATATATTTAATTTAAATTTAAATATTTAGTTCCGTTCTTAAGTCAACCCAAGTATCAAAATCCCGCCAGACACTTAGACAAAAAGACAGGAAAAATAATACTTGAATCGCTTGAATATCTTTTATCCAGCTTTCAAACCCTTTAAAACACGAAAATGTAAAAAAGAAAAAAAAATGAAAATTTTTGAGGTTGTTTACTTTTTACTTTATTATTAAAAATATCGATTTATTTCATTTATTAATTGTAGTTAAGGAAGTTATTTTATGAAAATACTATTAATTACATGTAATTCATTAGCTGATATGCCATTAAAGAAAATAAAAACTAGATTTTTTAGATTTTATAGTTTTATAGATTCATAGAATGCAGACCTAGTCGTAATTCAAGTTGCACTGGTACTTGTGCTGAGGAGGTTAACAATACAAGGTACACTTCAACGCAAATAGATTCTCACCAGCCAATGAAAACTATTATAAAAAACATCATGTTATCCAGAAATTGAGACCTTCGAATTAACAAAGAGCACGAGTTTTTTCAGAATAAATTAATATAATCAAAAATGCCAAAAATTTATTAAATTTCTAATTTGATAAGTAATTTGGTAAAAATAGAGTTAAATGTTTGCTTAGCGAGTTGAATATATTTGGTTATTACATCATTAACCAAATAAATAATTCAAAATTCAAAGAAATTGTCATTTTAAATCAAATAGCAAGCTTATTTAATATTTCTTGTGAAGGATTTTTTTTTCTATTTAATTTAAAAAACCAATAAGCATTTAAATGATATTGGAGTGAGTTGCGAAAATGAACTTTAAATTTCAATGGAGTATATTCAAAAGAGTTTAAAATTAAAGTACAGGGTGATCCAAAGGTCGAGATACAGGCAAAAAGGAAAACACACATTATAAATGAGTCTGCGGGCTCCATTTTGAAAATTACTGCATTTTCGCTACTCTTCACAATTGGCGTCCCCTTATATAATTATGATAATTGATGGAGAATTCTACATTATTAAATTGTCTTGATTCTTTGGTCCTTCCTAGAAAAGTTTCCGACTTCTTTTTTTATAACTAGTCGAATTACTTTGGCAAAATAAAATCAACTCTATATCAAAAATTGTGAATATCAAAACGAAATTTCACATGTAGTTTTTGTGAATTGAGATTAAGAGATGATTAGTTAGATTTTGGAAGAAAATTAAAGGGGGTGGGATTTAAAAATTTAAAATTATAAAATTTTCAAGCTTAAAAACAAAGAAAAATGAAATATAATAAAAAAAAAAACAATAAATAAAAAAGTCATTATTTTTTCTAGGCCAGAATTTGGGGGTTTAAAATAATAGAATTATCAAAATAAGTCCTAGCTAGACCCTTTGATCGATTTGTAGGAAATTTCGCATATGCACCCTTATGAAAATGACTCACTATTAGGGTTGCCATTTCAGAACTAAGTCTCGCCCGGAGACGATGACTAAAAAATCCAAAAACACACACACATACCTACATATGCAATTTTTTACTTTACCAAACAGGGTATGGTCAAGTATTGTAATCGTGCATTAAAACAGTGGTTTTTTTCCTCATTTTTTTCAAAATATCTCAAAAACGGCTGAAACTATTTTGATTAAAAAAAATAAGCAAAACCATGGCATTTCAGTCTACAAAAAAGCCCTAATAAGTGAAGATCGAAAAATTATATTTTTTGAGATATTAATTGTTTTGTCAAAAAGTTAGTCTGTCTGGTAATCTGGTTGTTAGTCTGTGTGTTATCAAATTTTTGTGGACGAGCTAGTTCAAAAACTAGTGTGAATATCGAAACCAAATTTCACACGTAGTTTTGGTGCACTGAGATTAAGAGCTGATTAAATTTTTGGTACATATCGACCAAAAATTAAGGGGGGTGGAGGGGGGTTAAAAATTAAAAATCTAGGCCGTTTGAGCAAACTCATCCAAATTTTGTATACATAATCAGTGGACCCCCAGAAGTCTAAAAATGCAAAAACTAACCGACCAAAATGGCGGGGGGGTGTCAAAAAATTAAAATCTTAGCCATTTACCAAACTCAACCAAATTTTGTATACATAATCAGTGGGACCCCAGAAGTCTAAAAATACAAAAACTAATCCCCCCCTACATGATTATAAATAATTTTAGGGCCCAGGTTGTATAGTAAAGTCAAGTGGATGGCCACATCAGAACACGTCAGCTTATTTTCATTATAATCATTTTCTTTAATTTTATTTCTGATGGATTCATTTTGAAAAAATCATCTATCTCAATAAAATATTCTTAATTAAAAAAATAAGTTCTTTCTATCCATATGAAAACCACTGGCTAAAAGGATTTATAATCATTTTTGAAGAGATAGAGAAAATGGTACATTATTAAAATTAGCAAACAAATATGCAAATAAATGAATTTAAAAAAAAAAAGTGGATTATATCGTAATAATCCCGTGAATGAAAACAGCCTTTTATGGAATTTATTTATATTTCGTATAATTTTGTAATATTGTGATTGGATAATTTTCTCTCTAACAAAACGAAATTAAATTAATAAAATCTATGTTTTTATTATTTTTTGTTTTATTTCCATTACTACACATTTTAATTTAAAATTATTATTAATATATTTTTGAAATGATGCTCCCTGAAGGCAAAGCTTTGGATTATTGAAAGAACCGGTATTCAGATGAGCAATGAAGTTAAGCAAATGTAGCTTGTTGAATGGGTCACGTTCTGCGAAAACTACATATTCATGGCTTATCACATTATTACAACAGAGTCTGTCTCAAATGAGATCAATGATGCTTAGATAATAATATACATATCTACAACATTCTATGACCAAGCAGAGTAGACTTTAATTGAAAAGTTTTTGTTTTGCTGAGAGTAGCAGAGTTGTTGATTCACAAAGAGAAACAAAGAGGTTGTCCTCTGCTTGATGCAAATAAACATACACACATATATATCGAGATGATATATCTGTATATATATATTTATTTATTTATTTGTTTGAGACTATAGTTTCGAAGACTTGGTCTTCATTATCAGTCTTTTTTTAATTATAAATGTTGTTTTTCATGCAGTCAATATCGTATGGATATTGAAAATGTGATGTTTATTTTCCTGGTTGGCAGCTTAGAATTAAGACCAAGTATTCGAAACTATAGTCTCAAACAAATAAATAATATATATATACAGATATATCATCTCGATATATTTGTGTGTATGTTTATTTGCATCAAGCAGAGGATAGCCTCTTTGTTTCTCTTTGAGAGTAGACTTTATTTATTGTACTTATATATTTCTATTTTTAATTTACTTTTTTATTATTTGCTTAATAAACAAAAATGAATGACATTTTCAAATTATGATGGATGCAGTGAGAATCAATCAAGTCTGGTTCACGTTATCAAAATGAATGAAATGAGAGAAGACAGCGACTGGCTTATCAAAATCGAGAACTTGATTAATTCTCGATGATTCTATTAACAATTGAAAGTTATAATGAGTAGTTTTTACTTTATTCAATGCGAAGCATGGGTAAAGTATTGTTTTATAATAAATTTGCAAAAGGCTGTTACAAATATAATTCAGGCGGGTTGATTATTGCATTATAGAGAAAAGAGTTGGTAATTCAGTGGTTAGATCAGAGTCGAAGGTACTGAAGAATTAGAGATGGTAGGTTTGAGAGAAAGATGGAAGTTAGTGGAACCCTGAAGTTAGTCCTTTATTTAAAAGTCTAAAGCAGGGGCCCCAAAATTTGTAGAGATAGGGCCACATGAACATTGAAAACTTTGGGTGGGGCGGATTTAACATATTGTACGGAAATTATATTAATGATACGCTATTATATGGCATTATAATATTTAATATAGTGAATATTTGTGAATTAATTTTGTACTAGCCGCGGGACGAATTTGGACCCCTGGTCTAAAGGATAAACGAGTTGGAGAATGCATTATTGAAAAGTTTTTATTTTTGCCGAGAGTAGAAGAGTTGTTAAATCATAAAGAGAAACACAGAGATTGTCCTCTGCTTAATGCGAATAAACATATGGTACACACATATATATCAAATATTTATATATGTATATATATTATTTATTTGTTTTAGACTATAGTTTCGAAGGCTTGGCCTTCATCATCAGTCTTTTTTTAATTATAAATGGATATTGAAAATGTTTTGATCTTACTAAGCCTTAGAAGCCAGTTGGACATTTGTAAGATCAAAAAATTGTCAATATTCACTAGTGACCTCGTGAAAAAAAATATTTATAATTAAAAAAGACTGATGATGAAGGCCAAGGCTTGAAACTATAATCTCAAAAAAATAAATAATAAAAAGTAAAGAAAATTTTGAAAAATTTTAAAAACTTTTTAAAATTTAAAATACTAGGTGGGTTTCACAAAAATATTTATGTTAAACCTATCTAGTATTATAGTTTTTATTTTAAATTTTAAAAAGTTTACTTTATTTTCAAATGTTTCACCAAGAACCCACACCATTCTCCCCTTAAAAAATAAATAATATATACATGTAAATGCATATATACATTTGGCATATATGTGTCTATGTTTATTTGCATCAAGCAGAGGACAACCTCTTTGTTTCTCTTAATGATAGAATGCATTATGTCTGAAAATCAGACAAATGAGGCTTTGGGGGAAATTATTGAGTCAATGTTTTTAGGATATCATGATATTATTTAGAAAAGAAAGGAGCCTTTTCTTTGATCGACTAGAGGTCGAGGAAGATAGATAAGACCGAATCTATTAGTTTTATTCCTCGAGTCTCATCCAGACAGAGTGTCAAAATTGAATGCTTCCTATGAGCGTAATCAGTATTCGAAACAAGCGAAAATGGGGTTTGTATAATGTATGGAGTTGATCGGGCTTAAAATAGCGTCTGGACATAAATAGAAAGGCAGAGTTAGGTACTTAAAGCATATTTTGCTATAGAGGTAATATAATATATGATTATCCCAATTGATATCAGGTTCCACAATCTAGAGTAACTTAACAAAGCATTAAATGTCGTATATTCATTAGAAAATATCAGTACACTAAACAAAAAAAAAAGCTTGGAAACAAACTAATATGGTAATGAGTCAGTAGATATATTAGTCAAAATGTGGTTAACCGCATATGTCAAATGTTTGTTAAATTTAGTGAACTTTCATAAACCAGTTCAATCAATAATAATATTACTTAAAAATTAATTTCATATTATTTCGACTAATCGAACTATAATTAAAAAATATACTCTCGATGGAATTAACTTGTTTAAATAATAGTGAAAATGACGTAATGTAGTCTGTTAGGCAGACTAAGTTATGCAACACGACACTCTCGTTTGGATTGATAATTTTTACGGATGATCTCATTTTATAAACATTCTAAAATTAAAGATATTCTTACTATAAAAAATACGAGATATAGAGATAGATGGTTCTAGAGAAAGAGAGTGAAGCAAAATGTGAATGGACCTCGGATTTCCTTTCAAATGTCATCTTAATTATATATACATAATTACATATGCATAAGTATGAACCGAGGACGCTTCCCGTATTCTTAATTACGACATGATAGAATTTAATTTTACAACTCAATCTTAAGGTAAATTAGACCTATAGGTAGGTTAAAGATTTCACTTATATAATTTCCCTTAGGGTTCTTAAAAGAAATCTCTTCGCTTCTCTTTATATAATCCAAATTCACATAAATTTTTATATGAAAAGTTTTACTTAGTACGGATGGAAGGAAGTATCAAATCCGCTAAAATTTTATTTTATTATATTTTTTGCTTATATTTGTGTTTAGAATAGGGTTTCGCACGAGTTAAGGCAAGATTTAAGACAATATCGTCTCGGTCTTGGCCTTGTATGGGTAGTTCTAGTCTCGTCTTGTCTCGCCAATTATTTTTTTATAGTATAGTAAAAAATTTTAAAAATTAAAAATCTAATATTACATGTTAGATACTTAAAAATATTTTCAAAAAAATTTAATGCCAATTTTTTTTAGCTTAGACTAGAAAAATCAATTTGTTCACTTTCATCACACTCTCCTAGTCTCGATATTTTACATGGATTTTCATCAAATTAAAAACTCATTCCATTATTTGGTTTTTCAATGACAACTACATTGGACGACATATAGTAGTTAATTGAAGAAAAATAAATATACAAAATATGTTGTCAATACTAGCAACCAGGGAAGTAGGTAAGGGGGTAGGAATTCAAGGGGTTTTTATTATTTTTTTATTTTTTGCCAACTTTTCTGTCTAATCATAATATTTACTAAGCTTAGCTTTCTTTGAAATTGAATTATTAATTGTTTTCTATATTTAATTTTTAGATGATTTTTTTGAAAATTGTATACCTACCCTTGATGTGGAAAATTCTCATTCAAATTGTCCACAAGAATATACCATTTATTCATATATGCTGTGTGCACGACGTCAACTATCACCTCTAGCGGGAAACAGATAACTAATCAACCAATAAAAACCGAAACGTCAAAAATCCATTGTAGAATTGTTTTTCCTCAAGTATTAGATGGGAATCAATCGCGATTTTATCATTGAGTCATATGGAGAAATTTTTAAATAAACAGATAGCATTTAATTTAGGTGTGCGCTAAAAGTATAAAGAGTCTACAATAAAAGGATAAAATAAATTGAAAAGTTCTTTTTGGCTAGAGTAGCAGAATTTTTCGGAGAAGAAATTTTAAAAAATTGACTCAAAATTGAAGATTTTCTTTTTTTTTTTTTTTTTTTTGTGAAACCTACCTCGTATCTTACTCAAGTTTTATTATTATATTAAAATGTTTCACCTAGAACCAACACCGAACTCCTTAAAAGTTATTTTCTTTTAATCCACTTGTATTTTTAATTAATAAAAAGGGAAGAGAACACAAATTTATATTGAGAAAAAAGTTAAGATTAATTAGTATAATGATGATTAAGGTTAATCAAATAACTATAACGGTTTATGAGCACAGTGTGGAGTGAATGGTAGCATACATATAGTTTAAAAACTCATGAGGAAGTATAAAAGCGGGTGAAGCGGGTAGCGGACCTGGCGGCTGCAAGGCGCCCCGAGCTCCAAGAGTTCTTTTGGAAAAGAACTAAAAGATTCGGCCCTGAAATCGTCCACACTACTTACTAAAGGAAGATCAAAGAAAAATCAATCAAATTCAATCATCGCGAAGTTTTGATGCTCATCAAATATTATTTGTACTCTTCCATCTTATAACGACTTTTACTTTACCATACAGGGTATGGTCAAATATTGTATTCGTGCATGAAAAAAGTGATTTTTTTCGAAATATCTCAAAAACGGCTGAAACTATTTTGATTAAAAAAATTGAGCAAAACCATGGCATTTCGCTCTACAAAAAAGCTCCTAATAAGTGAACATTGAAAAAATTATATTTTTCGAGATAATAATTGTTTTGTCAAAATATCTGTTAGTTAGTTAGTCTGTCTGTCCGGTTGTCTGGTTGGGTGTCCGTTAGCCTGTGCGTTACCAATTTTTGTGGACAAGCTAGCTCAAAAACTAGTGTGAATATCGAAACCAAATTTCACATGTAGTTTTGGTTCATTGAGATTAAAGGCTGATTAGATTTTGGTGCATATCGACCCAAAATTAAGGGGGGTTAAAAATTAAAAATCTAGGCTATTTGAGGAAACTCAACCAAATTTTGTATACATAATCAGTGCGACCCCAGAAGTCTAAAAATGTAAAAACTAACCGCGCAAAATTGGTGGGGGGAGGGGGGGTGTAGGGTCAAAAAATGAAAATACAGGCTCTTGTTCCAAACTCAACGAAAATTTGTATACATAATCAAAGGGACCCCAGAAGTCTAAAAATGCAAAAACGAACCGCCCAAAATTGGGGGGGGGGGGTCAAAAAATGAAAATATAGGCTCTTGTACCAAACTCAACCAAATTTTGTATACATAATCAGTGCGACCCCAGAAGTCTAAAAATGTAAAAACTAACCCCTTAAAAATGTGTGGGGAGGGAGGGCGGGGGTCAAAAAAATGAAAATATACGCTCTTGTTCCAAACTCAACCAAATTTTGTATACATAATCAGTGGGCACAGAGTAATCTAAAAATGCAAAAACTAACCCCCCTACATGATTATAAATAATTTTATTAAATATTAAATATTAGTGAGAGGCCAGGTTGTATGATAAAGTCAAGTGGATGGCCACATCAGAACACGTCAGCTTATTTCTCTTAGAGACAAAAACATAGTCACACTGTTGATTTCGAGCCCCGTATATTTTACCCTCATCTGGCTTAATCCCCTTTATGTTAGAAAATTTTTGAATTTGATTGAATTTCATTTAGAATTTATTTATGTGTTTGGATATTTATATTTTGTTTTCAGTATATTTTTCTGAAAAAGATTATCTGATGTAGTGGTTTCTTCAATTATCCATCTATACTTATTATAATAGGCTTGCGCGACGACGCCGAAGTGATTTAAAACCCACTAATACTTCATGACAAATAAAATTTATTAAAATTAGGAAATTTAAATTATTATTTGGAGGAAGGGATGATGAACTATGTTATTTGAATAATTATTGGAAAAGAGGTTTTTGTTCTTTAATTAGTTTTTTCCTCTTATTAAAAACAAGGACTAAAAGATGATCAAGGACACTCGATGGTGGAGTAGTAATCTCCGGAATCGAAGCTCAAAAACAATGTATGTATAAATTCATGTAAAATAATTGGTTTAATAAAATTTAGAAAAAAAAAAAAAAAATTTTTTTATTATTTTAGAACCCACTACGGAGTCCAGTGGGCTATGTGCCCCCGGCACTTTGACCTCGGGCTTCGCAGCTCTTAAGATATATAAATATAATCCAGAATAAATTTTCCGGGCATGTTTTGTTTTAGAAATACAATGTGAATTGAAAACAAAGTGAAATTAATTTTTCAAAAAATAATCGTTTATTTCAATCACCTTTCTCAATGATTCATTTTCGACAGCTATTTTATTCGACCAAATTCAGAATAATTTTTAACAATAATAATTTGCGAAATAAAATTTAAAAATGAGAATTGTATTTTCAGGAAAACGTAGTTGTTTAAAAGATTTAAAAATTAATTAATGTGTTGTAAATAATTAAATGAAGGAGGGGTTATTTTCCTTATTTATTGTGATATCTCAAAAAAGTATCAGTTTATGATATACCTATGCATTTTTACTTTACCATATAGGGTATGGTCAAGTATCGTAATCGTGCATGAAAAAAGTGTTTTTTTTCCTTCTTTTTTTTCAAAATATCTCAAAAACGGCAGAAACTATTTTGATTAAAAAAATTTAGCGAAACCATTGCATTTCGCTCTACAAAAAAGCTCAAATAAGTGAACCTCGAAAAAATTATATTTTTCGAGATAATAATTGTTTTGTCAAAATGTCCGTTAGTCTGTCTGGTTTCTGGTTGTCAGTTAGTCTGTGCGTTACCAAATGTTTGTGGACGAGCTAGCTCAAAAACTAGTTTGAATATCGAAACCAAATTTCACAGGTAGTTTTGGTCCATTGAAATTAAGAGCTGATTAGATTTTGGTGCATATCGACCAAAAATTAAGGGGGGTGGAGGGGGTTAAAAATTAAAAATCTAGGCCATTTGAGCAAACTCAATCAAATTTTGTATACATAATCGTGGGACCCCAGAAGTCTAAAAATGCAAAAACTAACCGCCCAAAATGGGGGGGGGGGTGGCAGGGTCAAAAAATGAAAATCTTGGCTCTTGTACCAAACTCAACCAAATTTTGTATACATAATCAGTGGGCCCCCAGTAGTCTAAAAATGGAAAACTACTCCCCCCCTCCCCTACAAGATTATAAATAATTTTATTAAATATTAAATATAAGTGAGGGGTCAGGTTGTATGGTAAAGTCAAGTGGATGGCCACATCAGAAAACGTCAGCTTATTTTAGAACATTTTGCCTATAAAAGCCCAAAGAATAATCTCAAAAACTTTCGAAACCATTTAGAAACACCATATAGGTATGATGGTAGGATTTAAGATTATTTAATATTTATTATATATTTATTTAAACTTGTAATATGAAGTTGATTATTTTTAAGTAAACTCACCAAAGTAGAAGTTAATTATGAAGCAATTGTTGAAAAACAATTAAATAAGAGATGGAAGAAGTATCAACTGGCAAATTATTCAGTATTGTAGAGGTTAAGCAGCAGAATATCTTACCTAAAATGAAAAAAACAAATTGATTAAACACAAATAATATTAATATTTTACATCTAGAATGTTTTAAATTTAAAATAAAAGATAACAGGTAGATTATTATTTGGGAAGTTCATTGGTCCTAGATCATTAGTGTGAAAAATAAAATGCATAAATAATTTGATACCATATGTAATGGAGGGAGAAATATGTAGCAATTCATTCGATGTTATCCTGTCGAATTTCTTTAAGCAACTGAACTAGTTTAACAAATACGAAAAGATATCAGGGGAAAAAATAAAAAAATTAAAAGTCACCTTTTAGCATAATTCCTTACGTTGTATAAAAATTTATTTCTAATGAGATATCAATTATCTTGAAAAATGCTTAGGGTATTAAAAAAAGACATAAAATAATATGATAATAAAAATATTGTTTTTTTCTAAATTCATCAAATTATTGACTCCATCAGAAAATTGATCAGAGGCACATATTATTTATTAATGATAAATCCAGGAAAATATGTATAATCATAAAATTGAAAAAAAAAGAAAATTTCAAGACTGAGTACACTTTTTGTCAGCGGACTGTTTGAGCTAGACTTGGCAAAGTTGTGCAACTTATCAATACATGTGTCAAATTTAAATTAATTAGCCATAACGTTTCGATATAAATATATTATTCATTAGAAAAAACAACTTTTTACTTTTTTAATCATTTATGATAAATTCTCCCGAAAAGTTTAGGCTTAATTAAACGTTTGAAGATTGTATTTGTTATATATGTTATGTTGCAGTAAAAACCCGTTTTTACTAAGACCGGATTCTTACTAGTTAAATCGGGTTTCACTGATTACCTTTATGGCAACTAGAATTTACTGATGTTGGTTGAACTTGGTCGAAAGGTCTAGAATGTTTATTTTTGACCTTCCGCAACATTTTGGTTGTTTATTTTCAAAAATTTTTAAGCGAAAATGTCGAAAATTACATCCTCTGCAGCTTTGGTTCTAATTTTTGACATTTTCGTTTAAAAAATTGTGAAAATAAACACCCAATATGATGCGAAAGGTCAAAAATGAACAATATAGACCTTTGGACCAAACTCAACCAACATCAGTAAATTCTAGTTGCCACAAAGATATTCAGTGAAACGCATTTTAACTAGTAAGAACTCCGTTGTTACTAAAAAACAAGTTTTTACGGAAATATATATATATATATATATATATATATATATATATATATATATATATATATATATATATTTTAATATTCCCCATTTAACAATGGTTTTTATTTTATTTTTTTAAAGAAGTTCTTAAGCTAGTAAGCTAAAATCAAATCAAATCTTTGTTTACAAAACATTTCAGCAACAGAATATGAGCTTTTGTAGACCTCCCATTCTTGAATTATCATGGCTAACGGAACCCAAACAGAGGGGAAAAAAAAATCATTTTTGAATATTATTTTGCGCCACTTTTAAGATATTTCTGATCTATCCAAATAAGACAAAAAAAAATAAAAAAAATAACTGAATTTTATGAACTTTTGTTTTTTGTCAAAACTTTGCTCGACAATCTCACAAAGTAATTTTTGAATGGATGTCTTCCAACCGGCCAGCAAGCATATTTCGTCAAACGACAATTAGGAATTTCAAGATAAATAAATATTGTTGAATTGTTTGAAACTATAAAAAAAAAACTTAAATCAACAAGGTCATTTTAGAAGAAAAAAAAAACTTAGTGTTGAACAAATCATGTCAAGTGATTTAATTATTATTCTAGGGTCGTATTAGCTTTATGTTTGATTATTTTTCTCCGCTCTTAGTTGTTGAATAAAAGGGTTCTTAAAAGATGCTAACACTAAAACCGGCTTAAGGACACGGATCCATTATATAAAATCGTTTGTCTCGAATTACTCTATCATACTTACAAATTACATTAGGGGGAAACAATTAAAATAATAAAAACAAATTAAGTGGATATTGATGAGGCAGTCCAAAAAAAAGAAGAAGATAATTTACACTATCTTTTTTATTCATAAAACCCACGTTTCGGAGGCTATTCCCTCCTTCTTCAGGAATAGCCTCCGAAACGTCCGTTTTATGAATAAAAAGATAGTGTAAATTATCTTCTTTTTTTTTGGACTGCCTCATCAATATCCACTTAATTCACTTATCAGTCCGTCTCCAAAAATTACTCCAATCTTATAAAAACAAATTTCAGAAAAAAAAATAAGTTAATTAAATAATAATTATTAAAATATCAGAGGTGCTAAGGGTCTTTTACGGCCGAGATTAATTTTTTTTTTTTTTTGGCTTTCTCGCCATTTACCATTAGCTATTTTATGATACTAATTATAGTAATTTTTTCTCAATTATGTAGGGATCAGATTTAAGTCGGATTGCAGCGTCTCGGGCCGAGATTAATGCTTTTAGTCGGAGACATGGTCGATAACACCCATATTGCCTGAGACCAGTGATAATCCTCATTAGAATCTAAGCAAATAAATTAATACTTAAATAAAATAAAATAAAAAAACTGGTGGGAAATAAATAGAAATATAAACCTTCCTTTAATATCAATTAGTGTTAGGTTAATGGTTAAGATTTATGCCTTCTGATTATTAGGTAAATGAATCATGTGTCCCAAGACATAAGGGAGGATTTTTTTATGGAAATCCCATACGCATACTATAAATTTTATTCTGTTTGGCCTCAAAAACTCAAATAATAAATATTATTGCGATCGGATAAAGATAACTTGTGCCGACTTGATGCCAAACATAAGACATGAAAATGTGTAGGTACATACTTCAGCTAGCGTTCGCCTTAGACTGCAAGTACTGACATGTTTCGCTGCAAGTCGGTACTGGTTGCCGTGGTCAGGCGTCCACGAAATTTAATTTACAATTGCTTTGATATCAAACAAATTAAGAGGCTGTTAAAAAATGAATATTTAGGACACCCCAATATAATATATAGGTATTTATTTATTAACAAAAAGTAATTAGCTATTTTATTATTTATTCAAAAAATTTAAAATTAAATCTACAATTTTTGAAGTATTGATAGAAGTCAAAATAAATAGCCATATTCTCATGCTATTCATTCAATACTAATTACCACTCCGCAACCGGTGGTCTGTGGCGTAATTTTAATGGTCCGCAAATAAATTCAGATTTTATTTAAATTCACTGAGCTCATTTAATAAAATTTTTAAATAAAAAGTAAAATTTGTTTAAGCTGTATTATTATATGTAAAATGGAACAAGAAAATTATACTAAGAATTGATTTGTTACAAAATACTACTGTGACTTGCAAAACTTCTACCACAAGTCAGCGGCTTAGAAAAAGTAACAAAGCATCAAATAAATGCAATTAAAATTATGAATGTATAAATGAATATATATGTATCAGTGGCGTGCGGTCCATGGATGCCGTGGATGCTGCGCATCCCTAAAATTTCAAACATTTAGAGTATTTTCATAAATATATAAGGTCGACTTCAAAATTTCATGAAGATCTTTAAATTTTTAAATTATTAATTATCCGTTATTTCAAATATTTCTATAAAAAATATTTTTTGTTTTGAAAAGTATATATTGGTGTCTAAATGAAATAAAATCATTGCATAGTTTCAAGGGGCAATTAAAATGATCGATTTTTCCGAAACCCCTTTGAGGATAGAAGGTTTGAAGTCCCTGACTGGTATATCTTCCAGTTCAAGCATGTCAAAGACAAGTCCAGACGAGTTTTAGTCGAATAAAAATTGTTCTCACTGAGCAACAAAAAAGGAATAAATAAAGATGATTCTCAATATATAAGATCGGAAATAACTAAGAGTTTATAAACAAGTCATAGCTTGCTTATAGCAATAGAATTAGGAGAAATTTAAATTTTCATATAGAACATGCTGATTCATTGTGGTGGATGGTCGATTTCTATCTCAGGGACTGTGGAGTTTAAGTCACAAGATTTAATTTCTGACTCCTATCCTCACTCACAAAAAAGCAGTATCCGTTTGAGGCGAAGGTCCCAAAATATAATTTTAAAAAATCTAATGTTAAATTTGATAAATAACGAAGTTGATGCCTTGTTGGATGAAATTTGGAAAAAAAATAAAGCGAAGATTAAAATAAAATTTCAAAAAATTAAGAATACTTAGTTTTTTGGACAGCATCCCCTGGTTTAAAAGTCACAAATCACCCCTAATGTGGATATCCCACAGTTTACCCTTAAATAATTCCAACCTTTAAAAATCTTAGTAGTTCGCGAAATTTTGAATTGTGAATTTAGTGGTCGGCAATATCTAAAAGATTGCCGACCGCTGCACTAGAGCACATGGTCTTAACCTATTTGTATTTGCGCCCCACATATTTTTTGTTTCTGTATTCTATGTATATATCTTATTAACCGCATAATAATGAACTTTTTTCGACTTTTCATTTCTTCTGCACCTCCTTTCAAATATTTTGGACCTATCTTGAGGGCCGCGCCATACTGACTATACATAAAAAGAGATAATAAAATGTTGCTAAGTCTATAAAAATACACGATCGTGTAAAAAAGTAATTTTAAAAACATTAAGAATATGAAATATACTCTAATTAATTATTGAGATGCTAACACAAAACAGTGGACCTAAATTGTTTCAAAAAGCACCTCAACTAAGTTGTCCAATAGCTATGAATAGAAATCTGAGTTTCTGAATGATCACTTATTCAAGAACAATCCGTGTCCCATGAAGTTTTATTTCCTTAAGAGAAAGAGAGTACCGATGCTTTCAACACGCACTCTATAGAATGATACTAACATTAATTTATGGTATATCTCACAGAGCAGTTTATGAATATTATATAAAATCAATATATTTAATATTATATTTTTTCAATGATTATTTTATAGGGGTGTTAATACACAATAATTTCTAATAAATGGAATATTATGAATAAATAAATCGCAATATATTTAATCGTTAAATAATTAATTTAGTATTGGATAAGTAAGTCTAATATAAATCAACAGATTAAATTTAATATTTAATTTGTTGGTGGAAGTATAATTATTAATTATTATTATTATTATCACTTCATTAAATTAAGATATTATAATACATTGATTTAACTTTATATATTATTTTAGAGAGATCATTAATGATGTTAACCTGTTGTTCTGAAATGTAAATTTGTAATAGGATTATAATTTATGGTTGAAGCATGGTTAGTTGGTTAGTTTCATATGTTTATATCTAAAACCGAATTGTTATTTTTTCCAATTTTAAGCAGGCAGTAAGCTTAAAAAATAGTCACTGGCACTAAATAACCTTTGTATGTTAAGTTTGATGATTTTGAAAAATTTTCCTGATTAGCCAATCAAGCGGAAAATAAAAAATTAATTTTTATTTTCTCCGAAATTTGACTCCAATCTCTGAAGTTATAATCAAGGCGTTGACGCTATATTTAATAGAAAATTTTAAATAATTTCCTTCTTTCAGTTGAATTGGTCAAATTCGAAAAATTTTCAAAATTAGTAAATAAATAGTTTTTGAAGATCTTTAAAAAATCATTAAATAAAATTATTTAACTTTTAATTAAGTACTTTGACATTTACAGCCATAATTAGCTATGCTATTTACAATATCTCTATATACTAAATAGTATATAAAAAGGCAAGCTGAGGTGGTCACTGACTCACGCACAGCCCAAACCGAAGGCGGGCTTCGCACCTAGTTATATAAATATTTGGGTCACCTATAATATTTTCCTAAAATAATTACTCTCCGATTTTGATACTATCTTAAATGATCTTAAATAAAAATATCAGTAATCTTATTTAAGAAAAATGATAAAAAGTATGTATTATTTAAGAAAAATTTATAATCTTTAAATTTATTTTTAAAGAAATTAGTGGAAAAATCAAACATTTCAAAAACTATTTCACATTACCTAACAATTTTTTTTTATCGAGAGGTTTGAACTAGAAGACTGAAACTTGAAAATTAGATGGTAAATTTTTTCAAACATCAACTAGATGACTGAAACCAATATATATTATTAAGAAAGATTCTAAATTTAAGGTCAAAATTTCAAAGATTTTAGTAGAAATAATTTTTATATTGCTTATCAGAAGGATTCATCCCCTCAGGAGTTGAACCTGAGAACCAACATGCTTTCTGGGCAGTTAATCTAACCCTTGAGATAAAAATTTCTCCGACTCTAAATATAAATATAAGAAAATTCAAAATTGTTGATGATGTCCCTCTAATAAGCAATATAAAATTATTTATACTAAAATCTTTGAAATTTTGACCTTAAATTTAGAAATTTTTTAATAATAAATTTTTATATTATTCAGCTTAACAAAAATATTTCAAGTATTTTTCATATTATGAATTATTTTTCTGATTTTTCGCATTTTTCATTTTAAAGTTAGAAAGCTCAAAATATAATTTATTTTTCATTTTGAAAATACAAATAATTTTACACCAAAGCATAGTTTCTACAACAACCTTCTGTTTTCAAGTTATCGTGGGTATCAGAATTCAGACATTCCAGAGAGACAATTAAAAATTACATCATTTAAAATACGAGTATTACAAAAATTCAATAATCCTAATATAAATGAAATATTTAATATAATTATTATTCTTATTATTATTTTATTTAAGTTATGTAAATTTGAATATTTATGATTTATAATTAAAATAAATAGAGTATAATTTTTTCTAATTTTCTTTTGATAAACTACATTCGTATAAATAATTAACCGTAGTTAGAGTAAATATATAATCTTATAGGAGGAAAATAAGATTAAAAAAAAAAGAAAAACCTCATGGCTAATACCTTTTAAGGAAAAGTTCGCAATGAGGTGAGGAGAGACCTTCAGAAATCATTTTATTTCTTCATTTGAGTTTTGTCAAAATAACTTAATATAATTATCGGTAATAGAAATAACGATTATTTACTCTAATAATATATTATTATCTTTGACTGAATAATTATTCATTTTAGAAACAGTCGGTTTTTATTTGGATTGCTGATTATCGAGAGATGTTTCTTTAGAAATTTGATGGGAATTTCAAAATGTTAAATGCATTTTCCAAGTTGAATATTATTTAATTTGTCTAATAAATGTTTGTTTTAATAATTCGGGTCAATTTCAATTTAAATACATTAGTCCAGCGGCCTTGTTATTCCCCTGAGGCCCTATTAAGTAGCTACTAGGTAGCTCTCGACAAATTTTCGAATTTCCACTTTCACCTGACATATGCAGGTAATCCCAAGGGAAAAGGGCAACGAGTTGAAAAAGACATTGTTAAAAACATTTTATGTGTTGGATCGTCTATTTTTTTTTCTTTCTATTTGGATACCTACTCTTAACAGTTAGATTGGTGTTAAGAGATTGATGTCTAGCTAGAAATAGTGATAATCTGAAGCTTTTAGATGAGTCAGCGAATAGTTAAAAATAGTAAAAAATTCGAAAGGATTTGTAGTGAAATTTAATCTAAATAATAACATTTTTCGTGATTTATTAAAAATAGCTTCTTTTGAATTTTAGATATATGTTATCAAATCTAAAAAAAAATAAGAAATACACAACATATGGTCTCAGATATGTTGCAATCGTTTTTTTAATCTTAACTGGTTCCTGTTTCTAGGTGGAGAGAGAAAACTTTCACAGTACTATTCAGGAAATGGTTAAGGTAGTTGTTCCGCCAAATGCGTTTTCGTAGGATTTTTCTGAAATTTAGATATATTATTATTGAAATACTTGTGCATCGATTGGTGGCAAAACGAAATTGATGAACAATACAGTTCCGGAGATATTTAATTTCAAAAATCGATTTTTTCGGGCTCTTTAGCATTGCACTATACGGGATATCGGAAAGTTTACATACATATTTAATTATAATTAAGAAACCCTTCGTACAATTTTTATAAAAAACTAAACCAACATTAAACAATAACCAATACATATTTTAAGACAAGTTCATTCATAGTTACAACACAGTTTCTGAGATAATAAGGAATAAATAATGAAAAATGTATATAAAAAAATTCTCACTAAAAACATTTTGGCAACAGCGCATTTATTTAATCAGCGAAAGATGCATGCTCTAGATTTTTTCAAAATTATAATTTTCATAAGATGTAACGTAGGCGTTGATTACATTTGTTAAAAAATAACAAAACGATATTTATAGAAATTTTTGAAAATATTATTATTTTTATTATTATTAGTTCACTCTTTAAAGTATATAAGTTTAATTTTTTTCTGGATAAGGGTAATCATTTTTTACTTTACCATACAGGGTGTATGGTCAAGTATTGTGATCGTGCATGAAAGAAGCGTTTTTTTCTTCTTTTTTTCGAAATAATAATTGTTTTCTCAAAATGTCTGCTAGTCTGTTAGTTAGTCTGTGCGTTACCAAATTTTTGTGGACGAGCTAGCTCAAAAACTAGTGTGATATCGAAACCAAATTTCACACGTAGTTTTGGTCCATTGACATTAAGAGCTGGTTAGATTTTGGTGCATATCGACCCAAAATTAAGGGGGGGGGGGGTTAAAATTTAAAATTATAATCTTTTCAAACTAAAAAAAAAACAAGAAAAATGAAATATACAATAAAATAAACCTATAATAATGAAAATATTTTTTTCTGGGGCCAAAATTAATGGTGGGGGGGGGGGCGAAATCTAGGCCATTTTAGCAAACTCAACCAAATTTTGTACACATAATCAGCGGACCCCCTAGAAGTTTAAAAATACAAAAACTAACCACCCAAAATGTATGTTTCTTTCCAGTACTGACATGAGTTAATGTATAGCAATCTTGACATTTTATTGAAAAAATAGAATTCAAACCTAATCGCCTTTCATCAACAATATTTTTTAATAAAATATCTTTCTGACAGTGACAACAGGTTAGGTTATTCGCCAACTCGCCCACTTCAATTATTCGGGTACCTACATTAGCACTCTTAGTACACATTTTTTCTCGTTTTTTTCCCTCATTCATTACCGCAACAGCTTTTAATCGTTTATTTAGAACTTTTTGATTAATAAATCGACCTTTAAAATGTATTTTATCATTCATTTTATCTGTCATTTTAATGTCATGTATAAATATTCAATCTCTTTCAATGTTGCCAAATTTCTCAAACGAGCACGGGATTGGCTAGATTTGGTACAAAAACAGCAAAAAGTGTTGGCCTTATGAACTATGAATCCTTATTGACTGTTCTATATACTTGAGCATTAACTTTTTGCTGGTATTGTCGCGAAACAACTACCTTAAGTAAGGTATTTGGATACAATAGAAAATACTATTTCAGAGCTGGATCTAGGTGGGGGCATGCTTGAATTTGACGCCGATCCCCCACAAATACTATATAAAACAAGTATGATAAAAAATAGTAAATGTGTTATAATAAACAACCATATGGTTTTATAGCGTTAAGAATAAATGATTTAAATTTTAACACCACTGTATTTTAAAATAACATTAGAAAAAAAATTCCCGCTTCTTAAAATTTGGCGCCGGGCCCACCCCCTTCCCCCTATATCCGGTCCTCTACTATTTATCTATTAAGAGGCTCATTATAATAGCATCATCGACGTTGAAAAATCAGAATTAAAAAAGTTATTAAGATATTTAGATACTTTATGAAGATCTGCAAGATTCTAAAGCAAGGGGTCCAACCTTTTAACACCCCTGAACCACATTGAAAGAATACGAGTTGTTTTGGGCCACACATAAAATACACTAAAACTAATGATAGCTGATGAGCTAAAAAACGTAGAACATATAAATTAATATATTTAAGTAATTTAAGCTTTATTACTTTGTGAATTTTTTATTATAAAAGTAAAAATCAAGTCAGCAACTTAAAATTAGAGAGATGTTTATCATATTGTTTTTGAGGCATTAATCCGTCGATATTTTGCTTTAAAAAATGCTCAGTGAGTTCTCAAATATTTTGGTCTAGATTCTTTGTAAGCTTCATACTTGAAAATACTCGCTTGAATAAATAAAATTATTTAAGAATTATTTTATGAATACCTCATTTGAAAGTGTTAAATTCAAAAATTCCTTGCCTATAAATAAATAGCAAGTTAAAATTATTGTATTTTTAGTAATATTACTGGTATTTTCAGTCGCATCAACATTGATATCCGTATTTTAGCTTCGTGGTAACTTTTTTATTTCTGAATTTTTGTAATGATGTATAATATAAGAACTTATTTATTCAGAATCGAATTGTCTATCAAAAGAAATAAAACATTAAGGGTGATCCAATTAAAAATAAAATATGATTTTGGATATAGTTAACTTAAAAAACCCAATGACCAATTGCGTTTTTCTGCTTTCATCACTACAATCGACTTAAAAATTCCTACTGATTTGTTCATTGAGCCGAATAAAAGAAATAATAAATAAATGAATAAACATCATAATTTAAATAGTTTGATTAAGAAACGACAAAAACTAATGTATCCAAGAAAATAAATACTATTCCATGTCACAAATCATGTAAATTATTTATAATTTAACATAATTTCCTATTAAGCAAAAACAACATCCATATTTATTAAATTTTTCAATATACCTATTATTAAAGAAAGATTTTGTTAAATTTCAAAGATTTTTTCAAACAAATTACCATGATTAAATTCTTAATTATGTCTTCCCATAGTCTTTTCTTTTTTAATAGAAATTAATATTAGTTGAAATATACGGAATACTTTAAATTATAATTATAATTTTATTTAATACAATGAAGGTAAAAAGTTTGCAAAGTATATAAGTTAATCTATTAATGAAGGCTCTCATTATAACTTTTAAACCGTTAATTCAATGAGTCTTTAGGAAAATTATAATTTTTATTTTGAAATAATAAATTATTCTTGTGAGAACTAAAGGATAGATTTGAATTATTCTCTAGAAAGGATGTATAAAAAGCAGTTAGTTATATGAGGTTCTTGTTTTTACCAGATTATGTTTAATTAGATCTATTGTTGTATGACCGTGGTTCCTAGCCTAGGGGTAATTGCCCTCATGAGGGTATAATAGCTATTTAAAGGGGGTAATCAGACTAATTAATATAGTAGCGCAGAACAATTTTCTAGTTCTCAAAGAATGAAAATAGTAATTATACCACCAAAGTTCTCCAAATTGAAACTGAAAGAACGTTGAGGGTTTTTTTTTTTTTAATAGACCTCGGGAACTATATAGCCCATTTTGGCCATTTAGGGCCAGATGTATTTCGGTTTGTAAAGTCTTTGTTAAGTTAAGAAACGGTCAAACCTTGGTATTCATCTCGTGCCCGGCCGGACGGCCAATCAGATGAAAGTATGTGTGTCATCTGATTGGCCATCCGGCCGGGCGCGAGGTGAATACTAAGGTTTGACCGTTTGTCAACTTAACAAAGACTTTATAAACCGACATACAACTGGCCCTTAGTGTTAGTGTGTGAAATTATAGTGTAGAGATCAGATTATAGCCAAATATTTGCAGCGAGTCGGGCTTGAACCCGCTTTAGCTTGCTTAGAAGGCATGCTCTATTACCACTCGGCCAACCTGATCTCTATTTAGAGTTTTTAGTAGAAAAACATATGGTAAACAATCAATAATCCTAATAACATATTAGTTTTTTATATTTTTTTTAACAAGGGTAAAGATACGTGGCTTGCTTGGTCATAAGAGTAACAAAACTGAAAATCTTAGGAAACACTGTTGTATGGTATTTTATTTTATGTTATATTGTTAGTGTAGAGGCAGGATTACAGTCAGTCAATTCTTTGTAGTGAGCGACACTTGAACTCAGGCCTCCTGCTTAGCAAGCAGAAACGCTATACACTCGGTCAACCCGGCCCCCAAGTTCTATTTTACTTAAAACTTCCAATCAAGTTTGTTTTGTTTGCTTACATACTGGTCAATTGGTAGCATTTTCTTATCATAGAAGGCGATGATTATAAATTCATCAGCCTGATGCAAGCGTTTTAACTCTCTTACTTTTAATTGAAAAGTTTTTATTTTTCCGAGAGTAGCAGAGTTGTTGAATCATAAAAAGAAACAAAGAGGTTGTTCTCTGCTTGCTTGCCCTTCGTTTCGATGTCAATACTTCACCCTAAAAACTAGATCTGGATGAGTCGCAGTTTTTTGGAACCACCCCCATAGCATTTAACAACGCTATCAGTAGATTTATGAATCGAGACAAGAACATTTTATTCACTTTCAAATATTTCAGATGATTAATGGCTCTATTCCATCTAAATATAAGAAGATGAAACAATCATTTTTGAATTTCATTGACAGTATTTTTTTTTTTGGAAAGCACTAGGTGAAAATGGTTCTAAACAATTTCAAATAAGTTATTTTACTATCAAAATATCAATTTGAGCGCCTCGCTATGATTGGTTTGGAAGTTAGAGCGGTTTTGAATTGGTACACTTCAGTCCTCGCCTGATTTTGAATATAAATTAAAATATCATCGAACTCATAACGTAATATTCTAAGTAAAAGAAACAAGAAATTTATCTTGTTTAAATTGAAGCGTGAGATCAGATTCATAATTTAGGAGACTTCTACGAATAAAAATCTTATATCAAGTGCAAGAATCACTCAGATTTTTCGAAATGCTTTCAAAAACGTTGATTGGTTCAAATTGAAAATAAACTGACTTTGTAGATATTCGATATTTCATCCACTCTTTATAAGTATTTCAGAAAAATAACCTAAATATTATAATTTATTTTTCATTAACATCTTAGATAATTTTAAGTACAACTATTTCTTTACATAATTGGAACCGTCTAAACTGATTTTTTTGATAAAAGAATCGTATTTATTTTTAACTACCTATTTTACAACTCTCTTTCCTGCTAAAATAAAACATTTTTTTCTAGCCTATCTAGTATCATATTACAAGGTATGAACTAAGGAAGTATATCCCCCTCATTTGAGATATCCTATTAAATATTTAGAAAATTAGAATTACATAATTATAAATCCGTGTAAAAATGTAATAAGACTGATAATAAAGTTTAGAATTAGTTTTAATTTAAATTTTTCAATATCCGCATATTGTTTTATTATTTTTCTATTCATCAGCCTACCCAGGTATGGTCAGAGAGGCAGCTGCCCCTCCTCTAAAAGAAAAGTGATTCTTAAAAATTTAATTTAAATGGAAAAAATATAAATACTTGTTGAAAATTAATTAATGAAAAGAAAATAGAAATTATTAATTTTCCTTCTTTTTGTAAAATTCGATTTTCAAAATTAAATTTCTTGTAAATAATTAATTTATTTGTAATCCACAGCTCCCTACAGTTCCTTCTTGGTCCTGCCTCCCTCCCCCCAACCAAAAAGCTGGGTACCCCCTTGATTGTATATACCTAAATATATTCAAATTTTGTATTAATTTTTAAAAAATTTAATAAACCGGGTATCTTAATTTTTTCCAGATACTTAATATTGAAAGAATATTCCCCAGAAGAAATTACAAATATTTATGTGAACCAAATATGACAGATAAATAAGAATAATTTGTTGTTTTTAAGTTCTAAAATTATTATAAATATCCTAAAACGTTTAGGTAAATTACCTTCAAATTTAGAAAATAATAACAATAATTTTGGCCTCTAGGAACCTGTTAAAATATTTGCCAATTACAAAATGATAGCAGAAAATATTAGGTATCATAGAATTTAATCAAAAAGAGATTACAATAAAACAAAAAGAACATTTTTTTGTTAAGGGAGAATGGTGTAGGTTCTTGGTGAAGATATTAAATAAAGTTAATAAAATTGTCAAAAATTTTCTTTACTTTACAAAAAGAACAATTTAGGATTTTTATTTTAATCAATAATAGATCGTCCAGTTGCAACAATATTTGTGATATGAAATATAAAATAAAATAAAATATTATTTTATTTGTTTTCCATTTTGGTGTACTTGAGTTGAGAAAGAAAGAAGGGAGACGAGCCAAGAAAAATTTCTTGAGAAGTTCAAAGAAGAAAAGAAATCGTGTTGCCTCTAAACATAATAAATTTCGTAAAGAGACAATCATGGCTCTTGCCATTGTGTCTCAGTTTTTCTATTGAGATCGAGAAGGTTCTGAATTCGGGGGAGCGAGAATTCCTTTGCTTTCTCATCCTTGAACAAACAAAAACACTAAATTATAAATTTTCCCAAAAAATACAGACTGTAGAGTTCATGAAAGCATGATAATAATGTGCAGATTTTTTTTTAAATTAACACCCAGGATGTATCCCGGAGAGAAAATCAAAAGAGAGCGACCTAGGTCAGTTTCCTTTATATATCGATCGAGCCTCCACGATGAACCCAAGGGGACAGGTAAAAAATTCCCCGAGCGATTAACTCCGAGGAAAGGGCTATTACAACATTTCGAGACTCACATTATTTATGTTATTATATAATCATTGACTCACCATTACCAATAATGATTGATGAAAAATGATATCAAATATAGATAGAAGATACCACGTTAATGGTAAATAATAAGATATCAAATTAATACAATCGAGACAAAAGGCTTATTTGTTAAATTGCAAAAAAAGATTTGTCCACTTAATATTTAAGGACTAATTTTGAATTGTTTAAATTTAAATTATAAATTAAAAAATAGTAATAATAATAATAATAATAATGATCGTCAAATTACATTAGATTCAAATTCATGTTCGAATTATCTGAAAAAATTATTGTAATTAAAACCATTTTGTATAGATGTTTAAAAATTCTATTAAACATCTTATGCTATAATAATAATAATAATTATTATTATTATTATTATTTTACTTCCAAGAAGCATGGTTCATATGACTTGAAAATTCGCGCTTGGCGCGAGACCGATTCAATACTTTTTTTGCATTAGATAAAGTAAAAATGGGAAATGGCTCGCGCCTTTTGTTGCAGGGCAAGACATACCCTTAACTGATCTGCCAATTTAGTTGTCTAACTAGCAGGGGCTCCCATTATATGAGATGTAGTAATTAAATGACCGGACTGATGCTGCGACAGGTTAGAACATGATTGTGTCTGGTGATGCTTCCCCCACTATCTGCTTGCTAGACAAGCTCGCTCAGTTTGTCTGTAACTATCGTCCGCAGAGGTCCCTGCGACAACGACGCGTTGGAAAAATTCCCAGTGGTCAGATGGAGCAACGTTTGTAAAAAAATATTAAAACATGAAAAAATGTTGTGGCCGAAGTATAATAATTTGGGCTCAGTGCATATAAAGGAGCCAATCAGTATTTCGCACCACGGGGCAAAAGGGACTAGGCGCGTTCCTGCAGGGGGAGGAGGAGGCATCTCTTTGAATTATAAAATTCTGAAAATTAGTAAATTAGCTTAGTTTGAGTATTTCAGACAAACATATTTTCTATGCTATAAAATATTTAGCTTGGTAGCAAATGTAGAAATGGATGAAAAAAATGTACACATGCTTTTTTGTGGAGTACTATTGAAGAGATGTTTTAAAATACTATAAACCTATTATTTTTTATTTCGACGCCAGAGTTGTGATCTATGAGTCTACGGTACACTAACCCTTTACAGAAACCTAGGCGAACGAGTCATCTCGTCCTTGAAGGCTGTTTTAAATCACTATAATGACATTTCACTAATAATTATCCACCTCAAATTTTGCATGTAAGGAGATAGTGGATTTTCATATATACCTATCAGTGGCATGCAGTCCATGGATGCTGTGGATGCGACGAATCTTTAAAGTTTCAAACATTTAGAGTATTTTCATAAATATCGACTTCTAAATTTTAAGAGATCTAATTTTTCAAATCTCAATCTAAATTTTCAAATTATTAACAAATATTTCTATAAAAAACATTTTTTGTTTCGAAAAGTATATTAGTTCTCGAAATGAAATAAAGTTCTTGCATAGTTTTAAGGGGCAATTAAAATTAATGATTTTTCCGAAAAGGGTGCCGATTGAAGGTTTGAATTCCCTGCCTGGAATATTTTCCAGTTCAAGCATGTGAAAGACAAGTTCAGACGAGTTTTAGACGAATAAAAATTGTTCTCGCTGGAGAACTATTAAAGTAGTAATAATGCAAAAAAGGAACAAATAAAGATGATTCGGGAATCTTTGGACGAATCCATTTCTAAGAACTCTCAATATATAAGATTGGAAATAATTAAGAGTGCTATATAGACAAGTCATGGCTTGCTTATAGCAATAGAATTAGGAGAAATTTAAGATTTTTTTTATAGGTCAGGCTGATTCATTGTGGAAGATGGTTCATTTGCATCTCAGGGACTGTGGAGTTTAAGTCACAAGATTTAATGTGTGTCTCCTAACCTCACTCACACAAAGCAGTATCCGTTTGGGGCGAAGGTCCTAAAATATATTTTTTATTAATTTAATGTTAAATTTAAAAAATAACGAAATGATGCCGTATTGGATGAAATTTGCAAAAAACAAAAAGCGAAAATTAAAATGGTATTTAAAAAAAATGAAGGGTGCTTTTTTGGACAGCATCTAGTTGAAAAGTCACCAACCAACTTACATTTTTAATAAAATATCACTTGGGAAATTAATAAAACAATATTTTAGAAATGTCAAAAATAACAAATTATTATTTTTATTCCTTTGGAGGCGTTACTACAATCCCCATCAAATTATTAAATTATATACATTTATATTTCAATCATAGCATTTTAACTTAATATCCGTTCAATGTGATATTAATCTTAAAAAATACTTATGTTTTATTTAATTGTATATTAAAGTAGCTTTTTTTTAATGAATCAATGAATTTTTGGTATATGTTAATTTTGTTGGTTTGATTTGAAGTGATGGACCCATCTCTTATCCGCCCTCTTTTTGACGGATGCAATTTATATCGAGTATGTTGGAGCAATGTGTTTGGGCGATTTATTTTTAATTTTGAATGGGCGTCTCTGGTGCCGGTGATTGCACCGGACGCCCTTACGCCCTTACGCCCCCAGCCAGGATGAAATGAACGAAAAGCGTCACAGATGAGCCTATCATCCCAACCCCAGCAGCAACCCTAAACCCTACCCTTACTAACACCAATAGCGGACATAAACGAACAGGGTTCGTTGGCGTCAACGAGAAGGCCAAAAGTGACATATTAGAGTATCCGTCTCATCGTTCATCGTCTTTGTCTTAATAAAGTTGCGGTCTTTTCGTGAACACATTTAATTTCTTCTAATGACTTTTTATATGCCATTATTTCAAATTAATAGTTTTTAAAAACGAAGATATATGATTAGTTGATTAGCGTGGTTATATGTTTTCATTTGTTTTATTGATATTTTAATTTAATAGTAACTGGCGGACCGATCGATGCCCAGTAATTTTTTGATTTAGTTAAAAGCGATATATTCATATTAATTTTAGATTTAGGTAACAATGTCAATGTTTATTTGCAATCAGGATTAAATAAAATTGAAAAAAATAATTAAATTTTTAGACAACGTTTCGATCTGTTCCTCTCATGAAGAAGTAGGGACTCCGAATCACCAATCGTCCGTCCTAACGGTGAATAAAAGGAAATTGAAAAAAAAATATTATAAATTTTTATTGACCCTTCCACCTGTGAATAATTAATTTAATTCAAAATATGGTATTAAATTAGCCAAAAAAATATCAATATTTTTTTTCTAAGGAAGTAAGTACAAAGTGCTGTACCATTTTGAAATCTTGAATAAATGCGCCAATTTTTTAAATAATTTGCCATGCTTGTTTACTAGACTTTTTTACATTAAAGATAATTCAAAGTTAGCTGATGAAAATTTTTTAAAACATAAGTCCGACGAAAGATTTTTTTCTCCAAAAGTATAGTATTTATGATTTTATTTTGAATTCTGGTCAATAGCAGGATTATTCAGGATTGCGCAACAAAAATTAGAATAATAAAATGTCTAAATTTGTAACCACAGCATCTTGATATTTAGGGCAGGGTATCGATTATCACCATTTTCAAAAAAATGCCTATAACTCGAAAACTATTAGACTTTTATTAAAAAAAAATTTGATCTTCAAGACCGTCTTAAATTGCCCAATCCCCTATTCATGGTTTATCTTTGTGCTACGGGACACCCTGTATGTAAAATTTAATTTCATTAGCTATAAACGTTTAAGAGCTCTGATTTGATTTTCTGCATTTTTCAATCGTAAGTTCTGAAAATAGAAAACCCAAAAATCTAATGAGTTCTTCGATTTGTAACTATACAGCACTTTTAAAGAAAGTTCATTAGTTATAGTGCAGAGGGGGCATCGGAATACAGACATACTAGACATATAGAAGGTGAAGTCGGTCTAGCATTCCGAGGAATAAATAAGTATATGAGATTTTCTTAAAAAATTATTTGAAAACTATAGTAATAAGTATGAAACAATCAAAAACTCAATTAAATCTCTTAAAAACTAATTTTTTAGAGATGCTCTTTAAAGCACTGCATACTTAATTTTTATCCGAAGATGTCCTAGAAATGAAAATGGAACAGCCTTCAAATTATCTCTTTTCATTAATTTGTAGGATGCAAGTAACACGACTGAGAGACCTGCAAGTTATTATGCTTTATTAATCTTTTTCATTATTTTGAGAAGTTAATACAGCTTGAATTGACTCTTTAGATATAAGCGAGTTTTTGTTCGATTTTTATCTAATGTGACTGGGAAAGAGTGGTGAATTATTGAAAATCCAGTGTTTCGTACAAATGAGGCTTTTGCAGGCGATTTTTGTCATTTTTTTAAACAAATCCTTTAGAAGCATCTATACTATATAGATTAGTAAAGATTAATTTGTAACAACGCTGACGTAATGCTGCCGACAGGGAGCGCCGTCGGTATATTTGCGGCGAATTTGAAATATAATCGTAATTTGGACTCGAATTTTGAAATGAAACACTCCAATTGATTTTAAATTAAGAAACATTAAATATATTGATAATTATTCCTCCTCCCCGCCCCCTCACCACTCAAAAATTAAATATTCAATTTGCTTTTCTTTGCGCACAGAAAGAGCGCACGCCCGAGTTTCTCATGGCAATACTGGAGCAGCCTGTCATACAAACAACACCTGATCTCTTTTAAATATTTGGAGCCTTATATCGATTATCGATCCCAAATTTTAAAAAAAATGAAATAATATAATTCTCCTCCTCACACGATTTAAATAAATCTACATATTTCCACACAAAAAATATCACAATCCTGTAGATTATAGAAATAAGAAATACTCCCAGATTCTCATTTCTGTAGCTGTGTCAGGACGAAAATGAGGCGAAACTTTTAAGTGAGTATGTATTTTCGGGAGTTTACAGGTATACATTTGGAGTGTGGTTTTTTAAGAGGAATAAAATTTTTGGATCGAGACGCCGCCCGCCAGGGCGCCAGCCCGTAATAATAATAAAAGGGTAGGTTCTTCGATATGACATGGAATCGAGTGATCTGACTATTGCTTTATCTTCTTCAAATGCCATACTCGATTCTGAGCTTCGGCAATTACTATGGAGAGGATCTTCCTCTCCTTTGTAATTTTCCTGAGAAAATTTTTCACAATGGTGGTTTCTCATTGGCTTCCTCTGAAGGAATCAGATTATAGCCGGTCAAATATTTGCAGGGAGTCGGGCTTGAACCCGCACTAGCTTGATTAGAAGGCATGTACTTTAACCGCTCGGCCAACCTGACTTCCATTGCTATATCTATTATAAGTTTTGCTTGCATCTGATTTGCATCCAGACTGAAAAGAAAATGCCTAAAGCTTCATCTCCTGAGATCATATTTGAGCACCTTTGATCACACCGTACCAGGATACTTATGTTATTTTATTACTTTTATTAACTTGATGCATTTTCCAATTCCTCTAAAATCTCTAGGATATTATAAAGAGCTTTATACTGACGATTATTCGGGATTAGCTTTAATTCTAAACATCACTAGAAATCCCCTAATTGAGGATTTCCCCTTATCTTAACAACTACTAAATTATAAATTAAGTTTTATTGGTTTATCTAACTTATTTGTTATTAATGCAGCTTCCCTTTTAGAAAACATACCTATCTGTGCCTGATTCGCACTCAACTAAATATACATTACTTTAGAAACTCGCAAATTCTCATCGTGCTGTTAAAATTCTAATGTTTTCTCATTCATCATTTTTCATCTTGTTCTTTTGAATTAGATCTCAAGGAAAATCTTAAATAATATTTTTAAGACATGGTTATGTATTCAATATAGAAGAATAACAAATAATAATAATTTTTCTATTTTGTGTATCTCTCAAGATTTATTTATTCAGAACAATAGTAGTAAAAGAAAGTTGGCATGGCGTATCCAGCATCGAATTTTTGTCTCTAGGGCGCTTAGGGAAATGAAGTTTTATTATAGGCCTCAAGTATATATATTTTCCTTTATGTCACTTTATTTTTTCACCTCATATATTATAATCAAAAAGAAATGGACTGAAATCGATTATAATATGAATTTTGACCTCGAAATAATTTTACGAATTATAAATACGTATGAGAAAATTTTTTGATCTTTCTCTGATGATTAATGGATCTAAAACGTGATGACAGTAAAAAAATCTAGGTCATATTATATTGGAACATATTATATATAAAAAAACTTTGACTATACATCTCATCGTCATGAGTAAAAATTTATTGATTGCGTCATTCGAAAAAGGGCTTTTAGAAGAATCATAATCATCACATCTTTATGTCAAGCCAACGGGAGTCACTTTTAAATATTGAACATTATAACTAGAGCCTGAATTTTTATGCAATTGCACATTTTTTTGCTAACATGTACGACCGGGGAGATCAGTTATTTATCTGAACCATACGAGGTACAATGGTTTAAATTTTATACTGTATATTTTTGCATATTTGAAAAATATATGACAAATTTGCACATTTTTAACATTTCGCACATTTTGATCAATTTTTAAAAATATCTTTTTTAATGCAGATCCTAAAATGTCCCACAGTTTTTCAAAAAAATGATTATCAAATTCATTTTATTAAACTTGTTAAAATAAAATTATTTTTAAAAAAATTAAAAGCTTTCTCTGTTATATATAATGCAGTAAAAACCCGTTTTTAGTAAGAACGGGTTCACTGAATACCTTTGTAGCAGCTATAGTTTACTGATGTTGATTGAGTTTGGTTCAAAAGTCTAAAATCTTCATTTTTGATCTTCCGACTCATTTTGGGTGTTTATTTTCAAAAAAATTTTAAACGAAAATGACAAAAATTAGAACCAAAAATGCAGAGGATGTAATTCTTGACATTTTCGTTTAAAATTTTTGAAAATAAACACCAAATGAGGCGGAAGGTCAAAACTGAAGATTCTAGAGCTTTGAATCAAACTCAATCAACATCAGTAAACTCTAGTTGCCACAAAGGTATTCAGTAAAAAGCGTTTTAACTAGTAAGAACACGTTCTTACTAAAAACGGGGTTTTATTGCAATTATAGTACTATTGTTGTCGATGTATCATCTGATATATTTAAAATTAAAAGTTTTCAAGTTTTTATTTTATTTCATACATATTTCGTCCGTCAGTTTTCATATAAGTTCAAAAGTTCATCTAGAAATAAGCAGAAATGCAAATAATTAATATTTGTTTAGGATGTTGAAATTATAATTATTATTTGGCCAGCTTCTTCTGGTTATGATGGAATTGCTATACTAGACCTTTTGCGTTTCTATTAGGGAAGATGATTGTGGTCGAAACACTCAGTACCTCCTTTCTCAATCAATTCCTATGTGTTGCACGTAACATTGGATTCAAAAAGACAATCTCTCAAACGGGTCACCCATCCCAGAATAACCATGATACATGTCATTTAACCTCGTTTATCCTTAAGCCATAATCATGATCATAGTTGATATATATATTAAATTATTATAATATGTAATTGCATTAATTTTTCAAATCAATTTCTGGTACTCTATAAGAGAGTTTGTGTTTGATGGCAAGAGTTTACATCATGTGGAGATTCTTAATGGAAAAAAGTCATTTCGTCCTTTTTTGGGCGTGATGTAATGGTTACATATGCTTCAGAAATTCAAATATATGCCAACAGATGTTTGGCTTTCGGGGAATGGCATAATATTTTCATTGGGTTTGGACATATTGGCCCATAGACGGCGTGAAGTTCGTTGCACTTAATTCTTTCATGTCATTTAAGGCAAGGATGAGATCATGGTTTCAATTAAACAAATAGTCGCTTAGATCATATATCACTCACTCTTGATCAGAGGTTGACTATATTACGAAAAGGTCCCGGATTTAATAGAGAATATAATATATCAAATTAGGCCTAAATTTATTGTTGGCCTGAATAAATAATCAAATAAAAAATGTTTTTCCTTCTTTGACAAGAGGCTTCTAGAAACCCAATTTAATAAAAGAATATGTGTCAAAGTTGCAATGTTAACAGAATGCTTTTAATTATGAATAATTAATTGAAAAGGACACATTTCAATAATAAATAATTGTTTGGACTAAAAGTTTCATTGTCAACGATTTATTGATTCCTAATATTAAGGAAGTTAAAAAACTTGAGTCATCGTTTCTTGGATGGTGACCGTCTAGAACAGAGGTCGGGGAACTTTTTTAGCCATTACCCCAAAATATTTTTGAGTAGGTCGCTGTTACCCCTACATTCTGAAAACCAATAAAAAAGCAAGGTTATTATTTATTGAATTAATTGGAATTTACATGAAAACTATCTGTAAGTCAATAAAAATTGTAAACATTAACATAACTCAAACGCTTTTACGTTTTAGAAAAATGATATTGTTTCATTTTTGCTAAAATGACTTCAAAATTAGGACTTTTTGACGTGACCGCAATTTGAATACAGTTCTCGGCATTCAGCCGATTTCTGTTCTTCCTTTTTACGTTTAATAAAGTCGAAAAAGACTTTGTTAAAAGAAAAAAATATACAAACACTCATCATGACAAAAAACGCATAACTTCTATTAATGTTTTTATATTTTTTTAATTTTTATTCATTTTATGATTTTGAATTTCTGGAAAAGCTATACAAAGTAAAAATACTAGAATAGTTTATGAAATAGAAAATTTAAAAAATGTCCTTATTACCCCCGATAGTTTCATTGTTAGCCCATTTGGGGTAATTTACCCCGGTTCCCCCGACCGCTGGTCTAGAAACTAATTATTATCGTCCCAGTAAAGGAAGCGTTGTTTTCATCCACTTAAATTTATTAGAAAGTCCTCAAATGAGATAATGAAGACTATCTCTATCATAATTGTAGCGGCTATATCTTAGCATATCATTTAGACAAATATGTCAGCCTAAAATAAATCACCTTCATCATAATCTACGCGACTTATGGTCGTATTCATAGTCAAAACCTCTCTTTCTCCTTTCCTAATCCTTATCTGGTCACCATTCACAGGCGGGAGTTAAAGAAGATATCGAAGGAGCCTTAAGTCAGGCTCAAAGGCTGCTAGCTACCTTCGGGCACCCTTCAAACTTCTTCTGTCAAAACTATTTTCGATCGAGATTTGGAACAATTTAGCTTATAGAATACCAGAAAAATATGTTAAAAAAAATTAAAAAAGAAACTGACTTCAAAAATATGCAATAAATGCAACGATAAAATAATAAGAACTCAAAAATCAAATAAAATGCACTAAAAGGTATAAAATAATTATCTTATTTAAGTTACTACTAAACGATGAAATTATTACATGAAATCACTTTTTGAAGTCGGTGCCAAACATATACATTTTATGAATCGCACTCGACGGATCTTAGTACGTTTGGCGGCTAATGAAAACAACATCGCGTAATCTCACTTATATAGTTTGTTTGGCACCGACTTCAAAAAGTGATTTCATGTAATCATTTTATTGTTTAGTTGTAACTTAAATAAGATAATTATTTTATACTTGAAGTAATGCAAATAGAGGTTCCGGGGTAGGTGAATCGGGGAATGGAGGGGTTTTAGTCGGTAGGAGTCCGACACTACCCATGAAGAGGTGTCCATGACGGATTTCCCTTCAAAAAAAAAAAAAGTTATTTTATACCTTTTAGTGCATTTTATTTGATTTTTGAGTTCTTGTTATTTTATTTGTTGACATTTAATTTTTTGAAGTCGGTTTTTTTTATTATTTTTATTTTTCTCTTTTAGTAATGTTAAGAATAGCGACTTATGATAATAACTAGCGTGCATCTCGTAAGATAAAGATTCGGGCGCAAGAGATCAGAAATTGATAATAAAATTCAATTCAGTAATAGATAAATTATCTCGAAACGTTAGAGGGTCTTAAGATTGTTTTTTTTTTTATAAAAGATTTTATTTATTATAAATTCGATTATATGCTCATAAGAATTGGAGGTTTCCGTTATTTTGTCATTCATCATATCATCAGAACTTGACCAAATTAATATTGTAGCACCCCTAAGGTATCCCCTTTTCAATAAAAAAAGAATAAAGGAAATCGGTCCATAAACAAAGATTTTAAGCTTAAACATACATAACAAAAAAGGTTCAATACAAATGAAATTTATACGGGACCACTTAGCGACTATACTGAACTCAAGGCAAAAAATCATCGAAATCGGCCTACATGTTAAAGAGAAATCGACAAACAAACATCATCAGAACTTGACCAAATTAATATGTGATCACCCCTACGGTACCATCTTTTCAATAAAAGAAAAATCATCGAAATCGGTCCATAAACAAAGAAGTTACGCGTGAACATACATAACAAAAAAGGTCCAATACCAATGAAAAAAACGGAACCAATGGGGTACTAGACTGAACCCAATGCAAAAAAATCATTGAAATCGGTCCACATGGTAAGAGAAATAAATGTTCAAACACAAAAAACAAAAACAAAAAACAGATATTCCGTTGAATTGATAACCTCCTCTTTTTAACCGACTTTGAAAAAAGATTAAAAAGAAAATATCTTGCTTAACCAATAGAAAAAATTTATAAATAATAGATTAAAAATTCCCAGTTTATTGGACAATGTTTTTTATTGAAGCTCTTATTCAACTTTTGTACAACGTTTCGTCTCTCGAGACTTTTCAAGCACTCAATTGGTTAGTAGTCTAAACATCTGGTTGAGATAACAATAAAAAATTCTACTATGTCTCAATTATTTTTATTGTTAGAGATCAATACAACCAAAATGTCTACTGTTCTCAACCAATTGAGTGCAATGAAAAAGACTCGAGAGAGACGAAACGTTGTAGCAAAATTGAATAAGAGCTTCGATAAAGAACATTGTTCAATAAACTGTGAATTTTTAATCTACTAATTATAATGGACATTAATCAACATAATTTATAAATAATGTAATAGATAACCAGCCATCAGAAATTATTTATAATTGGAGACTAAGAGAAGGCATTGAAATTAAATTAGGTATATTTTTAATGCAAATAGGTTTGATATTAAAAATTTCAATTGCTATAATATTAGTTTGTTAGATCTAATCAAGACACTTCTTCTTTTTCTCTAATGTTGCCACATCTGTCCTTTTATTTTCGACATCAGATTTATACTTATCCGCAAGTTGGATTAACTTTCTTTTGATTACTTGAAAATAATATTCTTTTAGAACTTTCTATTTTAATTAAACAAATAAACAATAAATTTATATATCAGTCTCTTTTGAAGTAGGAAAGGTTAGGTCTAGTCTACTCTGAAACAAATTCTCTAAGGGGCAGTTGCATGAACATTTGGTAAAAAGTAAGTAAAATTTAAAGGTAGGTTTCACATAAATAGTTTCTATGTTACCTCCTGACGATGGTCTCAAAATCTATATATATCGAGATAAATCTATATATTATATCTATATATATATCTTTCTATATATATCTCTATCTATATATATCTAGATATATCGAGATAAAACTCAAAACATATAATTTTTTTATTTTGTGAAACCTACCTTGAAATTTTACTTATTTTTTAATAAAAATGTTTCACCTTGAACCGACACCTAACTCTAAAAATTATTGAACATTTGGTCACCGGTTGGTAACCGCTACTCTTTTTATTACTAAAGTATTTTTCTCGATCAGAATTATATTGTGTATTATTATAGTTAAGCTAAAGATAAATGCAAAATGAATGAATATAAATTTCCATACACACTCTTTTTAAATTGATGTACTTTTATAGTTTTGATTTAATCTCAATTAGGATTATCCGGGCAAGCATCTCTTGATACACAATCAACACGAAATTCTAAATTTGGCATATAGAATTATAGCTATGTTAAATTCAGCCTACATGAAACCATTTTAAATTCCATCTCGTTTCCCTTTGGTTCAGTCGCAATAAATGTCCCATAAAGCATTCGCGTTATCAAGGCTGTATAAGCAAAAAAATCTTACAAGATTTAGAAAAGTAAGCACGGTTATTTTTTTACACTATTCTCTATTCTATTATATATAGGAGTTGAATGAAAATAAAACTAAAATTTTCAATTTATTTGATTTATTGATTCAATTTATTTCTTACATTCAAGTTGTTTTTTAATTTATTTGATTTAATTGATCTATTCCATTTTGTCATCTAGGTGGATATAATTGAATGACCTTAAGATATTTATGAAGATTACTATTTAGAAAGAAAATCTTAATGATTTTTAAACTAGAATTGAAAAAAATGTGAAAAAAAGAGAGATGATCTAATATGAGTTACATATATTATTATTATTATTATTATTATTACATTATTATATATTCTTACATTCTAGATATCTAATTGAATAAAAAAAATTTCTATTAATACTGTTTCCTCGTCGAGAAATAGTAAAAAAAAACAATTGTATTTTTCAATTTAATGTCTTAATCAATAGAATCTATAGGAAAAAATTGGCTATACGCATTTTTATAAAGAGAGAACAAGATTAAGAAACTGAGAAAATATAGAGTAATAATAATACACTTTGCTTAGCAATAAATAATATTCTATATTTTATTTATGTATAAATTTCTCTCTTGACTTGGACGATTTTAAATATAACTCGATTTAACAATTGATGCAGATATTCTAAAGGTGGAAGAAGTAAAAATATCTTAGCACGATGTTCCATTTATGATTTTCCATAATATATTTCCAAATATAGAAAAGGAATTACTGAGTCAAAAAATTGAGAAACTGCTTGTGTTAGTGGAGACTAAAATGTTGATATATAGAATTGAAATAAAAATATAAAAGTTCAATTTTTTATGATAAATTTATGAAAGAAAGTGTATGATCTAAATAGTATCTCTAGATAGACTTGCATATTCCATATATGAAAAAAGACAGCTAGCGATTTGGTTGGAGTTGATGTTAAGGACATGGGTACTTAAGTATGTAAAACTCAGTAAAAATGGAATCAAGGAGATAATTTTCGTCTCTAGAAGTCTTAAGAAACATTGAATATTTCTTCCCCGTAATCATGCGGTAAATTTTCAGTGAAATGGTATCTGTTGCCTATTTTCAGGGGACGTCTTTAATTATTACCAGAGATGAAAATTCCCTGACTGAATCGGGATTCAATCCCGAGAATTCTCTAGCAGACCCGTTTGTGGTATATAAAAGGTGTAATAGGTAATTGAAGTTTTAATTTATTTCCAAAATGAAATTACAAAAATGTTTGTATTTTATTTAAATGAGATTTTAAGCATTAGAAATGTATACAGATTATTATTAAATATTATTACTCAGTTTTGACTTGTGACAACTATTTACAATATGAAACATTATTAATTCTCGGTACATGAATAGAAATCAATGAGTTTTTACTATGCTTGTTGCAAATAAACATAAACATATAATACTACTATATATATAAGAAATTATATAATTATATAATTTATTTGTTAGACTATTTTTTGAAGCTGAGACCTTCCTCATCAGTCTTTTTAATTAGTAATATTCTAGCTGATGTTATTTCTCATGTGATGAAATACCCGATCGGAGATAGGTAAATTCGTTTTTTTAATGCAATCGAATGCAAGAAGGGGCGCACCAGTAAAGATGAAGCCCCTATGGATCTCGAGAAGGCATTACCGAAGAGAAGGGAAAGTTGATTAAGTGAGAGGGTGGAGACGTAGGTGTTTATGCATTCGAGTTTTGAATGTTTGAAGATTATAAGTGCTGGGGAAGATGGGAGAGAGTTCCAGTTCCTTGAAGTCATGGAGATATATGTATTGGCGAATGAAGTGGTCCGCCACTTTTCTAATTTGACCGCAAAATAGTGTAGGGAGTCGGCAAAACGCGTGCTACGCACAAAGCGTGCTTTGAGGGGAATTACTGATTTTATCTCATCAGGTCTGTTGTTATAGTAAAGTCGACACTCAACAAATGAATTTGCAACAACTAGCAGCAATTTAATTGCATCAAGAAGATGCGGAGGAAAACCTCATTGATTTCTCTTCATGAATTAAGAGCTCTGCTAGTCCCGGCAAATAAGATTTTTTCAATTAATTCAGTACTCGGTACGCGTGGAAGGCTATCTGGCAGGCGGCCCTAGTTTTGAATACACACATTGTTTTGCTCATAGTGTCTACAAATGTCTGGATCGTGGAGAAAAATAATTTTTTCTGTCCGCGTCAGTTGATTATCACATAAACAATTTATATATCCTAAAAATGATCGAAGGAGACAATAAAAGAGTGTGTCTGCTGGAAAAATAAATTTTTAATTTATATTATATAACGAATTTATTTTTCCAGCAGAAGACACACTCTTTTATCGTCTCTTTCAATTTATAAAAATTCTGCTACTCTCGGCAAAAAGAAACTTTCAATCTAAAAATGATCGCTAGCATATTTCATCTCCAGGCAATACATATAATTGTCATTTTAAATTGAAAATAAGGTTTTCCCTTGTGCGTTATTTAAGAATCAAGTGCAGAAAAATGGTAAGTATTACTAGTATGTTAAGTATATGGAGCGGATGTTCACCACAGAGAGGTAGGAGAATTTTTATAGGTCGCTGGATTTAAGTAAATGTTGCCAAAGTATACCTATACTCTAAACCTAGAACTGAAAGCAGATATTGAATTGAAGCCTTGCTATTTTTGTAGGTATTTAAATATATAATCTACCTATTAAATTAAATATTTCCATATATGTGTTTTTTTTTATTTCCGTACTATTCCCTCATAGTTCATGGAATTCCAATAATCTTAACTTAAGGCAGAAACTTAAATAAAAAATAAACTGATAATGATGGAATTTTCCAGATAGCCCTGTTCTCGGCTCTACTAAGCGGGACAGTATACGCTACTATAATCAGTTTTAGCAACTGTATTCTTCAGAATACATATATTTTGGTTCCTATTATACCTATTTATTTATTTATCTTGACCCTAAATTAAAAAACCTAGGCTTATTCCTTATATGTACTCCATAAGTCTATAAGACATTGCAAATACAGTCGGAATAAGTATTTATTTATTAATAGATTATCATTAGAATGTTCAATTTTGAATATGTCTTGATAAGAAATTAGCCAATTTTGTTATATTCATAAAAAATAATTACAGAAACCTTAAAAGGATTCATCTGGAAAATCAAACGACTATTTAGGAAAGTTGTTTATGCAAATAGATTTCATTTGGTTTTGATTTATTGAATTATACATATGTATTATTATATGTATGAATATATTATATTTTTTCATTTGATAAGAAAAACTTTTTCATCTTCGTAAGTGTTATATCTGTTTGAAATTAATCAGAATTATAGATATTAAATTATACAATATGGAGACACTTTTACCATTTTCTATTTCTGTATTACGACTCATGACATTTGACTGCTTTCCATTGTTGGTTTGTTCAGGAAAATATTTCTCCAGCATGGAACTGACACAGCTGTTATCCTGAGTCATAGAAATGCCTGTTTAATCGCGCTAATGTTCTTTCTATAATATGCATAATACTTTACTTAAATTCTATTTTAGTCCTTTTGTCATAGAATTGTCAGGTGTTACGTGATCTCAAGAAAATATTATCCATTCCAATCCAAGTTTATATCCCTCTTTTGAAAATTCTTGAATTTAAACATTTCAAAACGAATATCATGAATAAAGGATAATAATTCATTAATATATCAACTAATAATGATTTAAAACTGAATTTATTATAAATTTCTATAGTAAAAGTGTTTAGCTATAACTATCCAAACAGAAGAATAGATACTTTAGGATAGTTCAATAAATTAGAGCCCATATAACAGTCGAAAGTGCTTAATACGTTAATTTAAATAATATGTAATCTTATACAGGTCTTGAGGACACTTCCTCAAGCCTATTTTGGAAGAAATCATATAATTAAATGATTTAATTCTACGACTCTCTTGCAATTATTTATAGCAAATTCAATAATTTATTGTTTACCTTGAAAACCGATCGAAGCTGTGATGCATTTATGCCTTGAAATGGTTAGTTTATTCGTGATTTCAAGATATTTCATATACCAGTGTATATAATCACAGTAAAATTAAAACTGTCTGGTATGTAAATGCTCAATTGAATAATTATAAATTTCTTCTGATGATAAGAATGCAAATAGATGCAATATCTTTAAGTCACGTTTGAATCTCACTTTTTAGCAAAGAAAAGAAAGTTGGGTGATTGAACTTTATAAATATTTATTGATTAGATTAAGTATTTTAGAAGCCAAAATTTGAAGAATTTAAGATAGTATGATTTGAAAAAGATGGAAGCAGAACGTCATTTGCAATCTCTAGAAGTTATGCCCACAAATTAATATGACAAATGAGTATATTCGTTTTGTTTCTCATCTATCTACAAAGGAGTGTTTGATTTTACAAATAAATAAATAAAACTAGAACTAAAATTAAAAATCCCAAGACAAAGAAACTCGCTCACGAGCCCCTAGGCTCCGTGCACTCTTTTATCTATGATATATACAACAATACAATATTTGCCCCAATTCTCCCAAATTATTTGAATAAATAAACACAAGAGAGAGCTACTTTCGGCAGTAGTGCTGCCTCTATGTTTAACGCACGGTCCCTATAAAGAATATATATTTTTTTTTTAATTGATATTATCACGTATATTTGATTACCTATATCCTATATCATAGATAAATTTACCACTCAAAGTTCCGACTATATAAAATTAAAAAGATTTATTGCCAAGAGCCGCAATGTGTAATTTATAAGATCGCTATTTGTGTATTGAATCATATTCATTCATATCCGAGCAGGTTTTCAATTACAGTTTAAAATTCAATAAAAATTTCAAATATCAAATTATAAATTTATACTGTAATAACAGTTAAGATGATGGCAAGGCTTTCAAAAACATGGTCTCAAATAAATACAATTTTATATCTGAATATGTATCTATTTATATTTTCTAGATGTATATTGTATATGTGTGTATAGTACATCAAACTGAAGACACATTCTTTGATTTATTTTTATATATTTTTTTTCATATAACTTAATAAATAAATGTATATTTCAGCAAATGAATTATTTAATATATAAAAGATGGATCTCAACTAAATATAAAATATCAATAAATAGCACAAACAATTACTATTTCATTATTCACGTAGAATAATAAATCATGATTAATTCGTAGATGCACAGTCAGTCAGAAAAGTTAATCAACACCTCTGCAAAGTGTTAAACTGAATCTAACTAACATCCAATTTACATGCGCGTGAACTACTACATTCATCCATGGAATTAAATTTTCTGTATGAGCCTAAATTGTATATAAATAATATATAAATGGCTAATTACTTAACAAAGCATGTTTAATTTATATGAATAATTTATTTTACATTGTTAATTTATTTGAATATTTGTTGGATGTAATCTATTCTTCTTATATCTATTAAATACTAGCTGCGACGCCCGCCTGCAGCGGGCCTCTTGCTCGCCCCCTGAATCTGCCTTTGACCCTCCTCGTCACTTAAACAATCCCCCCTCTCTGCCTCCAACCACTCTCCACCCCAATAAACCTACTATGACCCCCCTCCTATCACTCTCCATCCCACCAACCCTCTCATCACCCTCTGGTCCTCTTCCATCTTTCCTTTTTTTGTTACAGCTATTATTTATAAATTAGCTTGTTTTTATTTACTCTAGGGGTGCTTAATGTTTGTTTTGTTTACAGGTGACATTTACCAATTAATGTTTTTATTTTCCAATTTTCCGGGAAATTTTTTTTTCTCTCAAACCTTATTCGGACGAAAACAAACATTTACAAAAAATCAGTAAAATCGGTCCAGCCGTTCTCAAATTATGCGCTTACCAACTAATAGCATTTCATTTTTATATATAAAGATATATACAAAGAGAAACAAAGAGGTTGTCCTCTGCTTGATGCAAATAAACATACACACATATATCGAGATGATATATCTGTATATATATATTATTTATAAATATATATAAAGATATATTAGGCCACATTCCCAACAATAATCCTATCAATAGCTTACCATAATAGTATTATTTCTGGACAGTAATATTATTATTTAATTTTATTAAAACTATTGACAGGTTAAGCGTCATGAAAATACATCTTTTATATAGATTTATGCTAAAAAAAACTCACGGGGCTTTGTTTATACACAATGTAGATAGTTAATCTAAAAAATATCAATGATCCTATTTCAAATGTTTTAAGAATAAGAGATTTCATTACGACTCTAAAATCATTCCCTTTAAACTAAATCAAGGTACTTGATCCGAGCTTAGTATCTTGATGTGATTTTATTATTCATTGTAACATCTATCTTAAGCTCTATAGATTAAAGGTTGTGGATTTTCGTTTATTATTCAAGAAATGCAGGGAAGAGTCAGGGATCCTATTAAACAAATGCCATTATTAACTAATAGATGGTTAGCTTTTGAATTTAAATTTCATTATAGTAGCATGACATGTAATCTCATTTTATCATCTTATTTGGTATTATATATCGATTTGGGGGAAAAAAAATTTCTTTTTGGTCTTTAATTACAAAGAAAAGTTTTTACTTCTAGCGAAGAGCGGTACAAATCAATCTCCAGAGGGCATCCACCCGATATAGTTTCCTCATTCCAATCATTTATCATGATTTGATGCAGTTAGCTGATTAGTAGACGCTTGATGATTTTACAAATTAGCATTCATGTTTTATACACTCTTGATTTAATAATCTAGTGATTATTGAATTATATGCTAAGATTTTTCAAATTTTAAATTATACTCGTATTACGTACTTTGGAAATATCCGTCTAAAATTTGATGTATAAAGATATTTAAAAAAAATAATTAATCTATTTGCCAAAAGATTATAGATTAAAAAAATCTAAATAACTATTTTTACCATTGAGGGGAAAGAGTCGCATAGTGCTTAGTGCCTATAATATAGGCAATATCTTAACGTTTAACTGATTTTCAAAATTTAAAATGTATTTAAGTGAATTGAGTGGATATTGAAGAGGCAGTCCGAAATTCAAAAAAGAAGATAATTTAAACTATCTTTTTATTCATAAACAGACGTTTCGGAGGCTTATTCCTCCTTCTTCAGGGTTTTGAAAGGTCAGTGAAGGATTGGACATTGGATTTCCTTCACTGACCATTCAAAACCCTGAAGGAGGGAATAAATCTCCGAAACGTCGGTTTATGAATTAAAAGATAGTTTAAATTATCTTCTTTTTTGAATTTTGGATTGTCTGATCAATATCCACTCAGTATTTTAATTTTATTCTATTTTATAATTCATTTATTTAAGCTAAAAAAGTATAGTAAATGCAAATGGAGCAATTATAGTTATGAAAAAACAATAAAATCCTTTTCTATCTGGATTGAGCTACTGGTTTAAGGTAGAAAAAAAGTTCGTGTTTATGTTGACTATTTCTCAGGCGAGCATTCCGGATACTAAAGCAAGTTTGAACAAAATCTGACTAATGAAGACTTAAATGCTAATGGGAAAACTTTAAACTTAACATTGATCTAACAATATCAGTGTAATATAATTCAAGAAGGGGGCACCAAGAAAATTCAACCCCTATTGATGTTGAAAGAAACATTACAGAAGAAAAAGAGAAAGTGATCAAACGAAAGGGTGGAGACGCAGCTGAAGGTTTGAAGAATATATAACAGAGTTCCGTCTTCTTGAAGTCATCGGGATAAACGTGGAGGGATCCGGTCTTTAGTCGTGAAGGTTGTTGGGAGTCAGCAAATTACATGGTTCGCACAAAGCAGGCTTATTAAATCTCATAAGAATCTACGGCAATATCGATTTTTCGATCATCTGAGTGAACAACGTGTGTAGTGACTTTGTTTTTTTGGTGGGTGATCGGTTGACAATATGGTGAGGAATTGGGCTTATTATACTTCGACACAACAATTTTTTATTAGATTTATAATATGATCTAAAAATAAAGACAGAATTTCCAGTTAAACGAGATTTTGCTATGCTTAAAATAATTATATAGTAATATCATAACTAAAATTGTAAAACTAAAAAACCTAAGTAGGTAATATAACCCAGATATCACACTCGCTCTTGAAGATGACTTATTCAGCTCTTATTTTCTTTAAGATTTATTTAAGGGAGTTCGGGACAGCTTATCAGGGTGAGCTTCGAAAAAATCTTTTGTATTTCTGCAGAGTGACAATATTAAGTTGTGTGACAACGTCTGCCTACTAAATTTTTTATTTAAAAAAAAAAATTGTTAATAATGAGGTTAATTTCGAATAAAAATCTTTGTTTTGATAATATTTATTAATAAAAAGAATATTGAGATAATTTTTTTCTTATACTATATATGTTTGTCTAGATTAATTTGTAATAACGCTAAGAAAAATTTCTCTAAAAAAATCTCCCTCTTGCCTAGAATCGAACCTACGAACACTTGAACTAAGGTTATTAGTTTTAACCACTAGACCAATCTGACATTAATATTTATACCATGATTTCAGTTACTAAAACTATAAATTTTTGATTTAGACTTTGTGTCGAGATAATATTGTATTCATTTGAACTCGAATGAAAATGAAAAAACACCAATAGATTTTAAATTAAGAAACATTAAATATATATTAATTAACGAGGCAAATTTGAAATATAATTGTCAGCTAGGATTTTAAACTGACAGCTCCAATTGATTTTCATTAACCAGGCAAATTTGAAATATAATTTTAATTTGCACTCGAATTTTGAAATGAAAGACTCCAATTCATTTTAAATTAAGAAACATTAAATATATTTTTTGTAATTAATTAAATTAATTGAACAGCGTAAATTTTAATAATTTCCATGATTCAGCCTGCAAATTTTTTGCAGTTCATAAATCATTTCATTATTTTTGTTTTGAAAAGGAAAAAAGAAATTTAAATTTTAAATTTAAATATATTCATAATTATTCCTCCCCCCCCCCCCCGTCACTCAAAAATTAAAGAGGCGACACTTTTAAGAGACGATGTATTTTCGGTAGTTTACGGGTATACATTTGGAGTGTGGTTTTTTAAGAGGAATAAAATTTTTGGACCGAGACGCTGCCCGCCAGGGCACTCAGCCCGGAGGGCCGAGCTTCGAGGGCGTGCCAAAGGCACGCACGAAAAGCTCGTGATAACAATATTTATTTAACACAAAAACGATTTCAAGAAATAGAGTTGAAATTCTACACTAGTGTTTTTGTTATATTCTGTTGGCTGCAAATAACTTTTTATTTTTACATTTATTAATAACTAATTAAGTGTAAAATCTATTGAAAAATGTATCATTCGATTAATAAAAGTTGAATTATTGATCTGTATAAATTTGTTGAAAATGGTATAATTTGTATAGAAGTTATAGCCCTTTTAAAAGATCGATCCATTTAATTTCATGTTAAAAGGACAATTTTCAATAATTTATTTCTCGGTAATGGGACAGACGATCAGCTTCAAATTTCGGGAATAATTATTTAATACATCAATGATTCGATGGTAAAAATTTGAGAATTTTCTTATAAAAACGATAAACAGTCCCGAAACCCCTTAAGATGAGTACAAGATCTAGTTGTTTATAAAAATCTCCTAGAGTGAACGTGCTTTTAGGGAATTTATATATATATATTCCTGCTTAATTGACTATTTTTGAATTTGTATGACAAGAAGAAGAAAATTAATTGTAATAAAAAAAAAATAATAATCATCATAATAAAACGGAACAAATCTGTATCCTTCATTCGACTGTCAGAATAATTACATAATTTATACTAAAAATAGCTCTAGCATGTCGTTCGTCAAATTGGTTATTTACTTTTAGTTTTTAAATTAAGATTCGCTCAAAATCCATTTTCCCAGGTGATTAGAAACATAAATTGGGAAATCTCTCTTTCGGTAAGCTAGGAGAAAAAGACTTGGATCAAAAACCGACTCATATATAGCTGGTTTAGAAAGATCTTCCAACATAAGCGATGCCTCTCAAGTAATATTTATATTCGAGTTTAAAATAAATATAAATAGTAATGTTGTCCCTTCGGGCATTAAAGCGCTTTAATTGTCAACAACGTTCCTATCAAGTAGCTTGACAGATTCATAAAAAAGGCCTTTAAACTCACATTTATATCTAGATTTAAAAATAAATAAATACTTTATGAGTAAATATAAACATTTAAAAGTTGTTATGAAATTATTTCAACTACTAGCTCAGCTCACCAGACGACAAGAGTTGGAGAATGTCTGAAACGTGGAGTTATATATATTTATTTGCAACAAGCAGAGGACAACTTCATTGTTTCTCCTTATGAATCATCAACTGGGTTACTCTAGGAAAAGTATTTTTTTTTTATTATTATTATTTATTAGCATCGAGCACAAACTACTCTAGGAGAAGTAAATCTTTTAAATTTGTATTATCTTCAATTTCAGTCAATTGCTAGTAAAAGAAAATCAATAAATGAATTATATGTACATTCTTAACTCAAGGGGACAGAATTTTTTTTAAATAATTATATTTAATAGTCTGATAGTTAATTCTACATATCGAGAACTATTTAATTATTTTTTGAAAAAATGAATGAGCACTCGACATATAAATATATATATATATATAATATACCCACATATAGTATGTACACGTTTTTACTTTATCCAATGCGAAGCATGGGTAAAGTATTGTAATCGGTCTCGCGCCAAGCGGGACTTCAAAGAGTCCTCAGGTAAAGACTACGGAACCCAGGGACTCAATTAAGGTCACAAATTGCAGTATTCAATTAGATTGAATTTTAGCACAAGACCATTTCGGCAAAAATTACATGGGGTCTCGTCGAGAGGCCAAAAAGTGCCATTTTTTGGAAGTGCGTGGGGATGGATGGATGTATGTATGGATGTATGTATGTTATCGTTTTTTTCGTCCACGATTTTTTCCACACCTTTGCACCGATTGAAATGAAATTGAAAACCTACCATTAGTTTAAAAAAATGAAGAGCTGATTAGTTTTTGGTACATATCGGCCCACAAACATTAGTACTTTATTTCGGTACTTTTTTAGTTTTTTCTAAATATCTTGAAAATGACTTAACCAATTTTGATGAGTTTTCTTAGACTCCTGATGATGGGCTAACCCCCGAAATATATCGAATTCAAAACTCAATTTTGTTTTATTTCTTTTTTGTGAAACCTACCTCGTATCTTACTCAAGTTTTATTATTATATTAAAATGTTTCACCTAGAACCAACACCGAACTCCTTAAAAGTTAATTTTGATGAAATTTAATATCCTAATTAAGTACCTTGGGGACCACAAAAAAGGTAAAATAAAGTTTTTAGTAAAATTATATTTTAAAGTACTTTACTCTAGAGTAAGAGAGTACTTTTTTAATTTTTTAAATTCTTTAAAATTTATTCATTTGAAAGTTTTAATATAGCTCATTTAGCCTTGCTTAAGTAAGAATGGATAGGCTTCTCTCTGTGAAATGCTAAAAATTTGGGAGGAATTTTATAAGTAACCATAGCAACTGCGTTGTTTTCTTATCCGTTACCTTTGCTGAAGACATAGAGAAATCGACTTTAAACCAAAAATAGCGATTGATTCTCATCTAGATTAGCTTCCGAGGAATAACCATTCTATATTGAATTTTTGACGTTTCGGTTTTTATTGGTAACAATTGCTGAAGACATAGAGAAATCGACTTTAAACAGAAAATAGCGATTGATTCTCATCTAGTACTTGAGGAATAATCATTCTACATTAGATTTTTGACGCTTCGATTATTATTGGTTAAATAAAGTTTTTAGTAAAAGTATAATTTAAAGTACTTTACTCTAGTTTTCGATTAATATTAAGTATATGATATATGAATCTAAGTAAACAGTAGGCAACATATGAAAATAGAACTATTCGAAAAGTACTGTTTTATGTTAAATAAATTTTAAGATTTAAAAATTCTGTTTTTTAGTTAATTTTTAGATAATTATGGTAAAGTCAACATTTGTAATCCGATCAAGAATTTATTGGGAGCCGGGTTGGCTCAGTTGGCTAACACACTGGCCTCGTTTCGACATCGATCGATTATGACGATGTTGGAATGGGAGGCCGGGGTTCGATCCTAGCTGACGAATAAAAATTTCTACCGGCTGAAAACTCGGCTCCCCCACTAACCCTACTAACACTTTACTTATGTGCTGTCTAAATGGGCTTTGTTCCCGGTGACATTAAATAAATAAAAAAAAAAAGAATTTATTAATATTTTAACGATGCATATTATGGGTAACTAATAGCAAAATAGGTGTTAGAAAGTATTGTCGAATTCATAAGTACATCGATCGTGATAGCCACACTTTTTTATACTTTCACTCATTACAAGAAGAGTGGTTGGGGAGGGACGAAATGGACTTTAACCATACATTATTATATTTTCGATATAAAAGAATAGTAGTCATTTTAAAAAATGAAAATTTATCAAAAATATATCTTTGTTATATACTTATCAACATATTTAATATTTTGAAAAATTCGAACTAAAGGGGTAACCCACTAGTTGAATTCCTGAAAAAATTCATTTCTATTAATGATTTCTCGGTTCGATTGTTTGTTGAATATTTAGAAAGTTTTGTATATATTTAGATATTTTCACTAATAATATATACGTCAGATTTTTAAATTTTTAGCTTAGGGTAGTTTTTAATTTGTTTGTTCTATTCGAAATTTCCCGAAAAGAGCTTAAGCTAATTTGATAAAAAAAATTGAATTCAAATTCTGCCTTTAAAGGGGCTTGGCACACGCTCCGTCTTTTTACATCATCTTGGCGGAGCGAACTGGTTTACGCAAAAAGACTATCGTTTTTTGTGTTCTCACTCTACGTCTTGCCTGCGCAATCCAAGTTCGAACAGGCAAGATCAAGTAAAAAGGTAGAGAGTGTGGTAGGATCTTAATGCTTACAAAAAAGCAATTTATAACAAACACCCTGATTCTCAAAGAATCACAGAAGTTCAGAAACATGCGGCGTTGTTCATTCTAAAACATTTGAACCTCTTCAGATGCTGAGGGCTGTGCCTGGGCATTTTTATAGCCTTTCCAGTCCCAGTGTATTACCAACCAAATGGGATTGAATGGTAACAACTACTAGGTTACAACCCTATACTCCTTAAAACTATATGGTATTGCCATTAGTATATGCAGAAGCTGGCCACTACAATAACAATCAACGTGAAAGATATTTTTACTAGAAAGTCTATATTATAATAACTAGTAAGGGATGAGTTGCGGAGCCCTTAAAAATTCCAATTTGAGTTGAGGTAAATAAAAAAATAAAAAACATGATGTGAGGTTCCATGAATTCAATTAAATTTTTGTCTTGTTTTTCTGTTAGTCTATGGTAGAAAAAAACAGTGAATTGTAAGAAAATACAATTAAAAACATAAACTATGTAGGTAGATACTGAGAATTTGACAGCAAAATTTTAGTTTAAATCGGCTTGCTTTAATTAGATCTTTACTTCAGCAATTGTTAGTTTTTTCCAATTTTTCTAAATTTTGACTATTGTATGATATATATATTGTGTTTAAAACCAATATAACTATAATAAATTTAATAAAAAGGCTTTGTCTTCTAATAGTAGAGAGTTTATCTTATGATATTATATGAATAAAAAACTATATTTTTTAACCTGGAGAAAGTGAAAAAAAAGAATCAACAAAATGAAAGTTTTAACTAAACAAAAGCTATATTTGTCGTATGGTATATGTTTAGGATTATGGATTTAGACCGAACAAATTCCTGAATGAATGTGAGATTACAGCTAATCTGTGATTCAGGTTAAAAGTGACTTGGGAAGAGCAAATATTCCGAAACTAGTTATGTAATTTTTGAACAATATGAGTTTTTTGCTATTTTACGACAAATATATAGAAACGAGCTTTCCGTGCGTGCCTTCGGCACGCCCTCGAAGCTCGGCCCTCCGGGCTGGTGCCCTGGCGGGCAGCGTCTCTGTCCAAAATTTTTATTCCTCTTAAAAAACCACTCTCCAAATGTATACCTGTAAACTCCCGAAAATACATAGTCTCTTAAAAGTTTCGCCTCATTTTCGTCCTGATACAGCTACAGAAATGAGCCTCATTTATCTAGATATGAATCTGGAAGTATTTTTTTTCTATAATCTACAGCATTGTGATATTTTTTGTTTGGAAATAGATTTATTTAAATAAGTGGGATCGTGTGAAGAGGAGAATTATATTATATCATTTTTTTAAAATTTGGGATCGATAAAATCGATATAAGGCTCCAAATATTTAAAAGAGATCAGGTGTTGTTTGTATGACAGGCTGCTCCAGTATTGCGATGAGAAACTCATATGGGCATGTGTGTCTTAAGTCGTTTAATTTTGTAAAAATCAAAAAATAAGAATAACAAAATTTAGATTTTTTAAAAATTATAAAAAAGTGGCAAATTATTAAAAAATAAACAAATAATATATAAATCAAATAAGATGTGATTGATTTCTTTTTCTGTGCGCAAAGAAAAGCGAATTGAATATTTAATTTTTGAGTGGTGAAGGGGGGGGGGTAATAATTATCAATATATTTAATGTTTCTTAATTTAAAATCAATTGGAGTCTTTCATTTCGAAATTTGAGTCCAAATTACGATTATATTTCAAATTTGCCGCAAATATACCGATGGCGCTCTCTCTCGGCAGCATTACGTCAGCGTTGTGGCAAATTAATCTAGACAAATATATATAGTATGAGGATACATGTATCTATATTAACAATATAGTGTATGCAAAATACGACTCATACCTTACTTTTTTAAATTAACATTTTTAATTTTTCGAATGAGTAAACTGCTTAATATTATTTAAGTTTAGTAGGCCGATCAAACCATTACTTCGTGTGGGAATTCTTGGTGTAAAGGCTAACTTATTGACTTAAAAACAAAAAACTGATCTATTTTGAGATAACGGGAAAAAACCTTGTACTATTTCCAGTGGAACGATTTGAATCAAAATTTTGACGCACTCCATCTATGGTATATCTATATTAAATTACAAATTATTTATTAAATTTCTTCCAGAACTTAAGTGACTTGATTTAAATTTTTCATTAAATTGAAGGGTTGGTTTCGTCACAAATATAATAAAACAATAATTTTAATAACTATTAGAATTATTTAATTGATAACTATACAGTCTCGGTCACCACTGGTCGACCATCCTCAGTAGTTCTAAAAATTGAAATGAAACATTTATTTACATTTTTTCTTTTTATAGAGAATTATATAATACAATTTTTTTTTTTTTTTTTTTATTTTTACAATAATTTGAAATCATACATACATCTCGTTCAAGAACCGGAATTTGTATAATTTGTATATATAATTCTCTATAAAAAGAAAAAATGTAAATAAATGTTTCATTTCAATTTTTAGAACTACTGAGGATGGTCGACCAGTGGTGACCGAAACTGTATAGTTATCAATTAAATAATTCTAATAGTTATTAAAATTATTGTTTTATTATATTTGTGACAAAACCAACCCTTCAATTTAATGAAAAATTACAAATTATGTTGTACTATAACTTAACGTTCATTATTAAGATCTAAATATGTTGATTTCAAAAAGGGGATGTGGTAAATCAAAGTCATGTGGCACATTTCAAATTAATTTATTTTATTATTGGGGGGATGGGTTTTAACCCGTGTAAATTTTACAAATCAAATAATGTATTATTAAAAATGGTATTATTATAGACCAAATTCTTAAGTAAGATAACATTTTGAACATTAAGGATCGTAATAGGTCTATTTTAATAGAGAGAAATAATAATAGATCTAAGGGTATAATTTTGATGCTCCAAAGAGAACAATTATTTATCTTCGGAAAGATCTTAATCTAAAATATATATCTAGCCTCTGGTAAATATTTGGTACAATTTCTGTGGGCGAAAGGAGTCAGAGCAGTCGCATCGCGACAGACCGTCTCGAAAGGTCTTTCACCTCGTAGAGCTCAACTAGAGGATGCTGGTGAAGAAAAAGAAGATGAAGAAGAGGAAATGAAATCCCTCTGGAGGAGGATAGACTAGGACTGCACAACACCTGGTAAGCTTTCAGGTTGCACACAGCAGGTAGCCCAAACAATAATAGCCAGGCACATTGGCCTGAATCGCCTGATGCCTCGAGCACTCGGTCGACCATCGTGGGGAGGCCACAGGTAACACGTAATCAAATCTTGGCTAAATTTACTAACACCTTACCTCTTATTATTACTATTATTAAATTGAAAACTTTTGAACATTTCATTTCCTTATTTAAAATTCATTTGGGTATAGAGATACCGGCTCCATTAAATTAATTTGGAGTGATTAAAATTAAAAAATGGTGAACAAATTTAGAAAATCAAAATTTTGTTAAATGTAAAAAACATAACTTTCAAGGAGATAGGTGTTGGTTCAAGGTGAAACATTTTTTAAATAATAAAAAATTATGTAAAATTACGAGGTGGGTTTCACATAAAATATTTTAAAATTTTAAGTGAAACCTACTTCGTAATTTTACCTAATTTTTTTATTATCTAAAAAACATGACTTAAATGGTGCAGTTTTTGAATTTTCTTGAATCCATTTCCAAGAAGTAAAATTGAGGAGAAAGTTATAATTTTTTTTTAGAGCCTTTTTAATTATATAGAGCAGAGGTTCCGAAACTGTGCGCCGCGGCACCCCGGGGAGGCTCGATCTCTTCACAGGTGCGCCGCGAAGCTACATAATTAATTGAAGCAAGACATTATCCCTAACTAGACAAAAAAAAGTGAGAAGCTAAAAATATATTATTATTTATTTTTATCTCTTAATTACGATTAGTTATACTTTTACTTAGGGTCTAGGGCGCCATGGAAAAACTTTAATTGAAAAAATGCTTGGCAACCCCTGATATAGAGGATTTCCTTTCGAAATAGTACTTGAATGACTATCGGTTGTCTTCGGGGTGAGGAAACAATTGTCACTTAAGTCTTTCTACTCTTATAATAATAAAACTTGAGTAAGATACGAGGTAGGTTTCACAAAAAGAAATAAAACAAAAATTGAGTTTTGAATTCGATATATTTCGGGGGTTAGCCCATCACCATGAAACCTACCTCGTATCTTACTCAAGTTTTATTATTATATTAAAATGTTTCACCTAGAACCAACACCGAACTCCTTAAAAGTTACTTTCTACTCTTGCCTTTTGGTCTTTTCACTAGTCAACTTCATGATTATTGGGGTCGAAAGTTAGGCACTTGTCCCTGCGGGAATGTCCTTTAAATCGAGAAATCTTTTCTTGAGGGGTCTGTAAAAAATGTAAGCAATCTCTTGCCAATTTGAATCCAATTCAGAAACGAACTATCCAGAGGCATAGCTATGGGAGAGAAGGGACTCTCTGACCCCAGACAGCAAGTTTTTTTAGGGCGGAATTTTTTATATTAAAAAAAATGTACTCATCATATTAATAAAATGAGTAAATTTATCAACGATTCCAAAAGTTAACATTTACAAAGGTTTTTAGTTATAATAATGTTTGAAGAAACGATAAAAAAAAATTCTTGATTACTTATTTTGTTCAACAGAAGAGAAAAACGGATAAATTACGAAACTTATTGATAAAATTTTAATTTATTGCTAATAGTACTGGACTTTAAGTCTTCAAAATATATTTACTTTGGGTGTAATGATTTGCGTCACAATTGTATACCACCTCATGTAAAAATTTTTTCCTATAAAATATACTTATTTAATACATAGTTTATTTAATGGTAAGCAATGAGACGGAACTAATAATTAAAAATAATAAAAAAGAAGATGGTATAAAAATAAATAATTAATTAATAGTTTAAGAAGATATTATGAGACACGTGGTTATTGAATGAGCATAATCGAATCGAGCGTGGGTTTATTAGGTCAATTTGTCTGAATCCCGGATGAATGTTCGGCCTTCATGAAACCGATTTAATAACCTAGCATGTATCAACACAACCCTTTATAATTATCATAATAAGCAAAGTCAAAATAGGCCGCTTTTTTTCTGAGGATTGTAGTTAATGTGGAGGTTCGGAATTTACACCTTTGACACTTATCCCACCTGCAAGTAGGTTTCCAATAATTTAGATCGAAATTGGGCTTGATGCCAGAAAGTTGAAGAAAAGTCACACCTGTCCATATTATCCACCTCTAAATTGATTGTTTCTTTAATTCGTTTTTTTATTAAGTCGAAAGACAATATTTGTTCGAAATGAATGGAAATACTCTATATAATGCACAAACAACCCTCCATTTGGAATGTCTTTATCTTAAATAAAACTATTTAAGAGCATTTTGAACAAATTGAACAATAATTATATGTAGAGCCTCAAAAAACACCACAATTTATAATTTATAAAAATTATATGTTTTAATGAATTTACATTTAATGGTGCAAACTAATTTATTTTTTTAAAGAATCAAATCATTTGGCAAATAAGCATTTAATTGAACTTGTTAATATATTTTCTTTTAATTGATGCAAGAATGAGTTACACCAAGAAGGTGCAGACTCTAAAGGTCTGGAATGGCGTCTCTATCGGGAAAAGAAGAAGAGGAGATTTCATGGACTAGGTATACACTATTAAAAATCTCTTATATAATTTTACTATAAAAAATTAGAAGTCCAAACTCAAAACTTTTTAGTAATATTACATACAAGTATTATGATCTTACAACATATTTTTTACTAATATGTATCTAAGTAATACGAGAAAAAGTAATGTTACATTTTATTTTTGTATTTTTGCAATGAGTTAAAGTGATTTTACAAAATAATAGAGTATTTTTTTTACCATACGCAATCTTGTAAATTTCCTATCTTTTTGTATTGTAAACTTATAGTAAATTTACAATTTTTTCAGTCTAGGAATATATGTGGATGCGAGTCTTAAACAGCTGAAGGTTATAGGTCGCATGGAAGACGGTGGCAGGAAGCGAGTTGTTTCAGTTTTTATCTAATTTGACAGCGAAGGGGTGATGAGGTTTCGAAAACCCTGAGATTCTTACAAAGGGGCTATGGGAGGGATTATTGACTTCAGCACGTCTGAACAAACACCATAGTAGGTATCTATAGTATAGAAAAAAATTCACGAGATATAATCCTAAAGAACAAAAAATATATCTAGTAAGCACACAAAAATACAATCTAATCCAGTATTCTTGCGTGAAATTTTACTGTGGCCGGCGCATAATCGACACCGGCGATCCCATGAAAATATCTCGTGTCCACAGAAAAATTCTCTTTTGATGTAAGATTGTTTGTTTACTAAAATATTAATCACCAATATTGACTGTTCTGTTTGAGGTCGATTTTTTAGAAACAGAATTCATAAAATATAATCATCAGTAAAGTTAAGAATATTTATTAATTATAAATTAATAGGTAACATATAATGATAGATATTATAGCTAGATAGATATTATATAATAAAAAGTGATAACGGTGGTTGCTTAACTTTATCCATAAGGGCATAAAATGTTTTAAAAATAAAATAAAACAATTGATACTAAAATATTAAAAAATTTGGAGTTTAGCCAGGAGGGGATTATGGGCTTTTAATGAAAAACTAACTTAGGTGAATTAGAAATGTTCTAAAAAAGTAAATTCTAAAATTGGAAGTTTGATAAAAGTTAGGAAACTATTTTTAAATGAAAGATAATCTAATTGAAAATGATATGTAGTAAAAAAGTAAATTGTAATGAATGTTGCCAAAAGGGCAGTGCTAAATTATTAAGTCCTAAAGAATCGATAGATGTTGATTTCTAATTAATTTAGGATAGAATTTGCTAAGAAAGCTATTCTATTAAAAATAAATCTTTGCATATTGTCACTCGGTCTGACAGACAAGACTAATCCAATGTGAAAAAATTAGGATAGACAAACCCTTAACTGATCTGGCAATTTAGTAGTCTAACTAGAAGGGGCTTCCATTATACGAGGTGTGGCCATTGAATGACCGAGGCAGGTTTAAACTTGTCTGATGATGCTTCACCCACCCTCTAATCGTTAGGCAAGTCTGTGTGTCGCTCACTCTGTAGCAATCGTCCCCACTAGTATCTGCGACAGAGAAGTAAAATTCCAAGTGTTCAGATCGAGCAACGGGTTAACCTCAGGTTTCTTGTGAAACTAGGGAAAATTCCTACAGAAGCTTATGCTAATGCTAAAAGAAGTGTATGAAAATGAATGTTTCTCAATCACACAAGTTTTTGAGTGGTTTAAACGGTTTAAAAAGGGACGTGATACATCCGAAGACGATCTTCGCCCTGGACGACCATCAAAGTTAAAGACGGACGAAAACTCATTTTAAAAGATTCACATTTTCAATCTCTTTTAAATTCACTCTTTTTACGTTACTACATATTATATGAGGTACCTATGATGAAATGTTGTAATCGAGCAAAAAAAGTGTTTTTTTTCTTTGTATTTTTCGAAATATCTTAAAAACGGCTGAAACTATTTATTATTCGCCCTATTCCTTTTTGTAAAAAAACCTTGAAACGTAAAAAAATGTTGTGGCCTCAGTAATTTGGGCTCAATGCATATTACCAATCAGTATTTCGCACGACGGCGCAAAAGGGACTTGGCGGGTCCCTGCTTGTCAACCCAATTTTTTTAGCAACCACTATTCAAGCAAGACGTTTGCATAAAACAATTACATTTTTTCCTGATTTTCTACATTTATGTATATGTTCTCTAAGGAAGTAAAATAACATGGGATGGGAGGAGCAAAAACGAAATTAAATCAAGAATTGCCCAAGCAAAAATGGGGTTTAATACAAAACAAAAACTACTATGCTCTCCTCAATCGCTTAGCAAACAGGAAGTTGCTATGAAGACATATTATAGACATAGCCATGTGCAGATTGAAACCTGGACAATTAGAAGGAGAGAAAAGATTAGAGGCTTTCAAATTGGTCACAGAAGAATGATGAATATCAAATGGATGGATAAAATTACAAATGAAAAGTTCTTGGAAGAATCGGAGAAAGAAGAACCTTGTGGAAGAGTCTGAAGAGAAGAGGTCAGATGATGGGGCACACACTGAGACATGGGGGACTGCTAGGGATATCTTGGAGGGGGAGTGGGAAGAAAGAAAAGGGGAAGGGAAGAACCAGATTAGAATATTTCAACCAAATAATTGGGGATATAGGATGCCAGACATTTAGAGAGGTTAAACGCTGGCGGGACAGATCAGTGAGACGGATTGTTATAAACCAGTCTTAGGAGTGTATACTCAATGATGATGGATATGTTCTAAAGCTACATAGGAAAGCCCAAAATTTAAATATTAGATGGAGGGAGAAGAAAGTAATCGTGGTTTTATATATCCCCTATCTTAAATTTATGAAGTAAAACACTTAAAAATAATAATAATTTAATATTTTAATTTATTGAGAATAGGTAGGTACGTATCGAATGTCTCTGTAATAAATTTAGATATTCTTTTTATAAGATTTATTTGAGCTTTCTGTACTTTTTTCTATATGAAAATAATTTATATGATGAAAAAAGTATATAATAGATACTGATAGTTTTTTCTGAAACAGGTTTGTGATTCAACTCAATTGATGGCCTATTAAGAGACAACTTCAATTGATATGTAACTATGTACCTACATACAATGTAGAAGATAAATGAACGCCTGATAGTGATTATGCTCTTGAAATTATGAGTGATTAAATAATCGAAAATGAACCAATTTTAGATTTAATCAAACAGACCATCTTATGAAACCGGTTTCTAGAATTTGAGGAATGTTTTTATTTCGAGTGAATATTTTATAAAGAAAGACTATTTCTGGAAACGGCTGTTCCTCAAGTGGTCATTTTGCAAAGGATTAAAAAAGGACAGGTTGGACAAGTTACAACTTGAAATTTTTTAGCTAGTGGAAAAAATCGAAAATAATAGTATCGAAATCAAAATGTGCAGTTTTTTCTTTGAATAAATATCTCAAAGTTCTAAATTGACATTTTAACTACGAGTATTTGCGAGTTTCTTTCGAATTCGACCACTCATTGTGGAATCAATTAAAATTTTCTAGTGATTTGCACGACAATTGCGCTTTTTATTCTGAAGTCGTCTTCAGGAGATTATTATTATCATTAACTCTTTATTTTTTACCATCTGGCAATATAGAACAATGAGTACAATCTTTGATAATTATTGGAGTAGTTATTCAACTCAAGTCTTTCATCTGTTCTCACTTCGAATATTAATTCTTCAAATATAATATTTTAAATCAGAGTTAGTCCTTAGATTATAATGAGTTAGAATTGGTGGTGCTTCACAGTGAAGAAATTAATAAAAAATATTTTGAGTTAAAATATTTTGTTTTTATCTCTCGATATATTTCGGGTGATTAGCCCTTCATCAGGACTTTTACAAAGACAGTCTCTAAAGTATTAACTCAAAATACTTTTTATTCCATTTTTACTGTTTTTTCGTAAAACACGACCAACTCCAACACATTGTGATTTAAAAAATATTTCACTATAAATCAACTGTACGTTTTACTAGTCCCTAAATTTTGATATTCCCAATTAGTTCGCCTCAGGGTCGCTTTATTTAGAGCAGGGTTTCTTAAACTATGGGTCGCGACCCCATCGGAAATTTAAGAGTTATGGCAATTTTTTTGACAATCAACGGCTTGGGCGAGAAAGTTGAAACATAACTCTGTAATTTATTAAAACAAACTTGTGTGCCAAATTCGAGTTCATTATTTTCAAGCGTTCGATAGTCTACAAAATCAATGACAATTCAATTTTTTCTCTGATTTTCTACATTTTTGAACCAAAAAACGAGCACAGGGTGAGGAAAAGCATCACCAAACAGAATAATGTTCAAACCTCTCGCGGCCCGCTCGGCGTTTGCCAGTAGCAGCATCAGCCCGGTCATTTAATAGCCACGCCTCGTTTAATGGGAGCTCCTGCTATTTAGACAACTCATTTACCATACCAGTTAAGGCTCTGACTAACCCTGAAAAAACCCCATCCATCCTTCTTGAACACTTTCTCCTTGTCTTTAGTAATGCAAGGGTCTTTCAAGATCTATAAGGGACTATATATCTTCTTGGTGCCCCCTCCCCCTTGCATTCGATCGCATTATAGAAAAAAAATTAATCCAAGCAATTATTGAGTTGCTAAAAACAACTTAGCTTAATTAGAGCATAATTGATAATTATATTTTTTACTTTATTTTCGATTGAAAATTTTTCTTTAAAAAGCATTTATTAATATTTAATTATAAGATTTTATTAATAATCTAAATATTTGAGTATATATTTTTGCGAAAAACCAGTCTTCGAATTGATGAACGAATATATAAATATATAATAATTATTTAAAAAAAAAAATCTTAAATAAAAAGATCATTTCAAATCAAGAGACACTTAATTAGAAGGAAAAAATCTTTGTTCAAAATAATGGAAATGAAAAAATGAAATGAATTAAGGAGAAATGAGACAAACTAAATCGAGAATAATTAGATTAATAACTAGTCTAGATATATTTAATATGAGTCATTAATCAAAGTCGTTGAAGAGTAAAGCAACACAAAAGCGGCTCTCTAAACAACTTCCTAAAGAACTGCTCGTCTATTTTATTTGAAAAAGAAATGAATAGAAGAAATGGAAGCGAATAAAATAACACCGAAGAAAAAAATTATCGAAGATATTTCAAACAAAGTGGGTGGGTAGCAACTTGAAAAAATTGACTACTGTTTAGTCGAAAATATAATAAAAAAAACTTGTAAAAAATTCATTAGTTAAATTAAATATTTATATAGAGATATATGTTTAATATTCATCTAGATATTATTAAATCGGTTACTTAATACAATATTGTAAAAAAAATATTTATGGTTTTGAATTTGTTAGTATATTTAGACATTTTCTTTAGATATTGTGATGATTTTACATGTTAATAAGAAATTTAGCATAGACAGGGGTATCTACAAGGGGGGGGGGGGGTTACTGGGGCTCGGGGCTGTTTATCATTTTTATAAGAAAATTCTCAAATTATTACCATCGAATCATTGATGTATGAAATATTTATTCTCGAAATTTAAAGTTGATTGTCTGTCCCATTACCGAGAAATAAATTATTGAAAATTGTCCTTTTAACATGGAAGTAAATGGACCGAGCTTTTAAAAGGGCTATAACTTGTATACAAATTATACCATTTTCAACTAATTTATATAGATCAATAATTCAACTTTTATGAATCGAATGATAGATTTTTCAATAGATTTGATAGTCAAGTTAATTAGTTATTCACAAATGTAAAAAATAAAAAGTTATTTGCAGCCAACAGAATATAAAAAAGCACTAGTGTAGAATTCCAACTCTATTTCTTGAAATCGTTTTTGTATTAAGTGCGTTATTGAAATTTCTGGCGGCGGGGGGGGGGGGGGGGCATTTAGTATTATATCCTAAAAAAGGCGGTCAAGTCTTATAACTTCAACAAAAGGTAATAAAAAGCTCTTCTAATTCTTTAGAACTGAATAAAGTGGGGAGGTGCTTTTCATGAAACTGGGAGGTCATGAAGCTAGGGGGTGGGCACCCCTGGCATAGACTAACATTCCTTACCCACCCGTCTCGATAAACACATTGAGTACATGCATACTGAAGGCTTTCGTTCTATGATTTATTAATACTTTTAAGTTCTTAAGTTTTGGCAAAAATTCAATTTTTCTAATATGTGGGCATGACTTCACTTTACTAAAAATATGCAACCGAAGCCCAAAAGAAAGTAAGCTTTATTTCTAAATTGGAAAGAATGATATCTAAACGTAAACCCATTTTATCTCAATATGTTGACCTGTTTTGAGTGAAGATTCAAATCTGGTGTGTTAGTCGGCAGGCTGACAACTGTGATCATTCTCGTGAATACTTCTAAGATCAAAGGAGTTTGGATAGAGACCGTCAATAAAATACGAACAAAACAATTGGAGCCTAGTGTTATAATATGGGACAAGGTGGGAGAAGGATCAGAGAAAATAAAATGTGACGTTATATATATATATATATATATACAGAAATCTAATTTTTATTTATTTTTCACCTTTACAATCTGAACTAATGTAATAGTCTAATACAGGATTTTCCAAACTTTTCCGAGTCGCGGTGCCATTTCTCAATTAAAATTTTTCGATGGCGCCCTACCCTGAATAAAGTATATCTAACCGTAAAAGTAAGAGATAATAATAAATTTTTAGTTTCTCACTTTGTTTTTTTGTCTAGTTAGCCAATAACTAAATAAGGTTTAAATTTTTAGTTAAATCACACATAATTAATTATAATTATTTATTGAACTCGAATAAATAATTATAATTAATTATTTGTGATTTAACTAAAAATTCAAATCTTAATAAAATTAATCACAAAAATAAAAGCTTCAACAGCTTCATTACTGGAAATAAATAATTTGAAATAAAATAAATATCTGAACGAGTTATTAATTTTTTTTAAAGTAGTAATTAATATTTTGCTTTCTTTAGTGTTTGTGTTTTGGTTTCAGAAATGTCTGAAACTGAGAAATGTTTAATCGTTCATTTATGTTAATTCGGATTTCTATATATACCCACGATAGCGGAAGATCGAAAGGTCGTAGAAAGTTCATTCAGGTCCCATAATAATATCTAATGTCGATCTGTCTAGATTCCTATAATCTACGATAATTCAAAACCGTAAAGTCATAAAAAAAATTCGGTCCGTATTACACTTTCTTATCACTAGTCAAGAATGCAGAATCGTTCGGTTCGTTTAAGTGCCAAAAAATGGTGATTTTATTTGATCCCACGCACGCAAATAGATGGAGAGAGAGATTTTCAATTTTTTGGATTTAAGGTAACTAAAAAATTGGAAAAGAAAAATCGAATTCGAATTTTTTATGAAAATAAAAAATAAAATCATTTTGATTTGGAAATTTTATTATCAAATTAAAAACACCCACCAGGCTTTAGCTTGCAAGCCTATCGAGAAAATTTTATTAGAAAAAATAAATTATTAATTTTATTAAAAACAAATTTTGTATGAATTGATTTTCTAAAATGAACACCTCAAAATAAATATCTGTTAATTCTTGTTTGTTTGATTTAAAAATCTACATAATAAAAATAAATTTATTGTATATAATTATTTAATGAAAAAAACATGTATTCGATAAATTTTTTCTTTCCTTAAAAGCAAATATAAAGAATCTACCGAAATTTCGAAAAAATAATTCCCTTTTTCCATTGAAAATATTTTAAAAACTATTAAAGATAAAAATATTTAAAAAATAATAAATTCTCTGAAATTCAATTGGGGTAGAATATCTCGCCCTGGTATAGAAAGAAAAGGGTGCGAAATATAAGCTTGGGTACTTTTATAATAATCCCGGATACATGTCGAGACAAGTCCATATCCATTGGAGATATTGAAACAAGTTTAGACACGAAATAAAGAATTTTTATTAATCAAGCATAGCAAGTTTTATCAACAAGCCAATTATTTTAATACTAATAATAAATTATGTTGATTAATGTCCATTATAATTAGTAGATTAAAAATTCAGTCCATTGGACAAAGTTCTTTTATTGAAGTTCTTCTTCAATTTTTGTACTGTACAAAAATTGAAGAAGAACTTCAATAAAAAACTTTGTCCAATAAACTGAATTTTTAATCTACTAATAATAAAATTACATGCGAAGTCTATTAAATAGCGTTGAAATATGTTAGAAAAATTTCAAAATAAAAACAGATGAAAAAGAATTCTACTCTCAATCAAAGAGGTATAATTTGATTTTCAATATAAACGCTAGATTTTAAGCTGCAACGCTTAACTTTATCCCCCGATCGCATTATCATCGAGTATAGGAGTGAATTCACAGACGTAATCTCTTCATAAATATTTAAACAAATTATAATAAACAAAAATGATTTTTCGCAATTTGGTGTTATCAAATGTACCTACATAAAAATTTGAGAATTTAAAGAAAAAGAAAACAAAATCGCAAATTTATTTATATGTATAATATATGATACATATATTACATACATATCCACTAACCTATAAATTTTTGGTCACTTTTTGGCCTGTATGGACTAGAAGTACTTCCGGTTCATCGATTTTAACCAAAATCTTTTGGTTTTTCTTTCAGCCTTTTGATAGCTTAAGGTTCAGGACTGTTTGTTATTTTTTTTTAAGAAAATTCTCAAATTTTTACCATCGAATCATTGGGGTATTAAATATTTATTCCCGAAATTTGAAGTTGATCGTCTGTCCTATAACCGAGAAGTAAATTATTGAAAATTGTCTTTTTAACATGGAAGTAAATGGACCGCGCTTTTAAAAGGGCTATAACTTCTATTCAAATTATACCATTTTCAACAAATTTATACAGATCAATAATTCAACTTTTATGAATTGAATAATATATTTTTCAATAGATTTTACAGTCTAGTTAATTAGTTATTCATAAATGTTAAAAATAAAAAGTTATTTGCAGTCAACAGAATATAAAAAAAAGCACAAGTATAGAATTCAAACTCTATTTCTTGAAATTGTTTTTGTGTTAAATAAATGTTTTTATAATGGTAAAAAATTTATCTCAATATTCTTTTTATTAATATTATCAAAACAAATATTTTTATCCGAAATTAACCTTATTATTAACAATTTTGTTATTAAAAAATTTAGTAGGCAGAAGTTTTCACTCTGCAGAAATACAAAAGATTTTTTCGAAGATCAACCAGATAGATAAGCTGTCCCGAACTCCCTTAAGCTTAAGTTTCCAATTTTGTAACTCTGAGACTTACGGTTGCGAAAAGCAGTAGGAGTACGCACATACATACCTACATACTTATACGTAAGAACGTAAGAACCAATGAATTTTTGGTCACTTTTTGGCCTCTAGGGACCACAATATCTGGGTTTTTATCTAAATCTGGTATCAAACTAGAAGGTCATCGATTCCATCCACCAAGAAGTCACAAAGTGAAAATAACTTTTTTTACCGAGGAGAGGAAAAGCTCTCAAAGAATCAAGACCCCGGGAGGCGAATGCAATATCACATTATATCTAAATATATATGTGGAATTTTGTTCAGAGAGGTTAAATGTAGTTAATTTTTTAATTTTATATATGTGATAGTAAATATAATGAACTCTCAATAGCCCCACTTACACTTTGTCTTAAAAAATAGACGTCCAGAGAAGACGCATTTTTTAACCGACTTCAAAAAAGGAGGAGGTTCTATATTCGACTGAATTTTTTTTTTGTGTCTATGTTACCTCATATCTCCGTCAATTGTGAACCGATTTTGATTATTTTTTTTGCATTGAGTTCAGTCTAGCTTCCGATAGGTCCCGTTTTTTTTCATTGGTATTGGACCTTTTTTGATATGTTTGTTTAGTCATAACTTCTTTGTTTATGAACGGATTTTAATGAATCTTTTTTATTGGAAAGAGGGTACCTTAGAGGTAGTACCATATTAATTTGGTCAAGTTCTGAAGATATAATCGATGACGAAATAACGTAAATCTCCAATTCTTTCGACCAAATAATCGAAATTATAATAAATAAAATCTTTTATAAAAAAATCTTAAAACATTCATTTAAAACCAGCAAACGTTTCGAGAGAATTTCTATATTTATGAATTGAATTTTATTATCAATTTCTGATGGAGAAGGGATGATTGGAGGGTGAATAGAGGTGAATGGGAAATAATTATCGGAAAAGAGTTTTTTATTTAATTACGAAATGCATGCAAGGTTTTATATTAAGTCACTATTAATAACATCACTAAAAAAGAGAAAAATAAAAATAATTTTTATAAAAATAAAATAAAACCGACTTCAAAAAATTAAATGCAACAAATAAAATAATAATAACTTAAAAATAAATAAAATACACTAAAAGTGTATAAAATAATTATCTTATTTAGTTACAAATAAACGAGGAAATATTAACATGAAATCACTTTTTGAGTTTATACATTTTATGAATCGCACTCGACGGATCTTACTTAGTACGTTTGGCGGGTACGCTCGCTTATAGGTATCAGTTTGTTTGGCACCGACTTCAAAAAGTGATTTCATATTAATATTTCGTCGATTAGTTGTAACTAAATTAGATAATTATTTTTTACCTTTTAGTGTATTTTATTTGATTTTTAAGTTATTATTATTTTATTTGTTGCATTTAATTTTTTTGAAGTCGGTTTTATTTATTTCTTTTACTTATAAATTAAGTATTCTCCTTTCGTTAATTTTGTAATGGATAGATTTATTTGACCTCAATGGGATATAGAGTTCGTACCCTATTCGATATTATAATTTTCAATAAAGTGATAATTATGAATGTTATCTAATTCTCCATATAACGAGAATTTATATTCTATACAATAAATATGTTAACATCACTAATAAATTTAATACAATAATGATCCATTGTTTTAAAATGCAATTTGTTCCCCCAAGTATTTTTAGCATATACAACTTGATTCACGTCAATTATTCTGTTTAGAATTTTTCATGAATAACTCAAAAGAGCATATTTTTAAATTTACAATATTAATATCGAATATATTATATTATTTAGCAAATTTATGAATGAGACCAATTCATTTGTATATAGATTATCTGAATTAGCAAGCACAATCTGGCTTTCATGGCCTTTTTAGTTTATCGAAATGTTTATTTTATTTTAATGTGAATTAAGGCAAATCATTTTTGCGTTTTTAGAATACTCTATTACTAATTTACCTTATTTGAGCCATTAATTGCTATTTCCTATATAAACCATATTTCTTGAGAATTTTTGGGCGAAAGTATAATTTCATTAGCCTAACAAAATAGTCAGGTTGGTTCAAGCCCGACTCGCTGCAAATAGTATTTGACCGGCTATAATCTGATTCCTTTAGAGGAAGGCAATGGGAAACCACTCTTGTAAAAAAATTTCCCCAGGAAATTTACAATGGAGAGGATGCGTAATAAACATTCTACATTGCATTTCGATCGTTATTGTTAACCACTCTGAAACGTGGGAGATTTGAGTTAAAATAACAAATAACCATCGATTCTAAGCTAATACTGAAGGAATAAAAAATTCTATATTGCTAAGTTTCGATCATTATTTTTTACATTTTAGTCTTTACACTTTACAAGACTTATTACAAAAATAATTTTCAAGTTGTATTTTTCTCTAAAATCGATCATTATTAAATGTTACTTTACCATAATGAGTATAGTGAAGTATTGTAATCGTACATATAAAAAAGTGTTTTATTTAACTTCGTATTGCGGAAATATCTCAAAAACTGTGAAACTATTTTTGAGAAAAAAAAATAATTGAATTCACGGCGTTTTGGTCTAGAATTATTGTAATAAAGAGTAAACATGGATAAATGTATGTTTTAAGATATATTGATTATTTTGTCAAAATATCTGTTAGTGAGCTAGTACGAGGGAGTGCCTAGTATATTAACAAATTTTGAGTACCTACCCTCTATCTCAAAAAACAATGAAGCCATCAAAACGAAATTTTATAATTAGATATTTTATAATGAGATTGAGTCCTGAATAAATATTTATTGAAATCGGACCCTAAATTAGAAGGGTTTAAAATTTGAACAGTTTATTCCACTTAAACCAATTTTTTACAGTTAGCCTATCTATAAGGCCTTAGGGAACTATCAATGCAAATATTTTTTTCTTAAAATTCCCGAGGGGACAGTGAGTATGGTAAAGTCATGGGATGGCCACTTTACCTATTTATAATTTATTTATTAATAGGGTAGGCTTGGAATTCGAGTAATCTTTGGTAAGTTTTAAAGTATATTATTGTCAATTTTTTGTATTTTTTTTTTTTGACTCTTCAACTCATAAGTGATAATATTCTTATTTTTTTTTAAGTGTGTGTATGTGTTTTATTGACGTTATTGTTCATTAATTTATGAAATTGATAAAATATTATATTGTTATGCCAAATACGTATTAAATTATATGAAAATAGGCTTAATAGCCTACCGGTAATTAATTTTAAAGGTTGGTTTATATTTGCATTTTTCCCTATCGGTTGCTAAAATAATTTTAATTTTATTAAATATGTTTCACCATTCTCCCTGAACAAAAAATAAATAAATAAAATAAAAATATTTTTACTTTCCAATACAGGGCATGAAAAAGTATTGTTTTATTATATAAAATGAGTTGTTTGATTTTATCCTCATAAGGGTCCTAGAAAAAATACGAGATAATAAGCAGTACAGATTTTTAAGAAATTTCTGGCCTCAGGAAATATTGGAGTCTTCAACTGTATCACAGAATCCAAATATTAACCTGACCGCCCTTATCTCTTTTATATAAATAGCCATTTCCTCACCTCAAGGATACAATTTCTCTTGGAAATTCTTCTCGAGTCAAGATTTAGCATAAGAACCTTAAAATCAGATATCTATATTCTCTATTAACTTATTTTAATTATAGATTATCACTAATCGTTTTGCTTCAACAATTTGTTTTGTAAATTGATTTGTAATTAATATACTTATAGGTATATCAGAACATTTTAATTTTGAAATATAAAACCTTGAATTGTAAATATGATTATTGGGGCATTACTAATCTTCTTGAGTTAGAAATATGAATTTGTATTGATTAAAATTTTCATAAGATGAATGAATCTATTAATATTTTTACTCTCTATTTCAAAGAAATGTTAATTACCTAATAGTTAGTGTATTCATAAGAAAGTGATCTTCAATTTTATAAATCAAGTAATTGTACACTATCATTTTATTTCAAGATACAATTGAATGGGTGCACTGAAAGAGATGTTTGTGGTGGTTCTACTTGGTATACTTAAGTGCATAATGTAAACTTAATCTTGATTTGCTAAAATACTTCACCAATGTTAATATCTTTAAATCCTGTATAAATACTTTTACAATGGTTTATAATCAGCTTCCGTCAGTCGGGAAAAGAGATTTTCCTGAGAACATAATTTTTATATAAAAAAATAAAACCGACTTCAAAAAAATTAAATGCAACAAATAAAATAATAATAACTTAAAAATCAAATAAAATACACTAAAAGGTATAAAATAATTATCTTATTTAGTTACAACTAAGCGACGAAATATTAACATGAAATCACGTTTTGAAGTCGGTGCCAAACAAACTATACCTATAAGCGAGCGTACCCTGCCAAACGTACTAAGTAAGATCCGTCGAGTGCGATTCATAAAATGTATATGTTTGGCACCGACTTCAAAAAGTGATTTCATGTTAATATTTCCTCGTTTATTTGTAACTAAATAAGATAATTATTTTATACCTTTTTGTGCATTTATTTGATTTTTAAGTTATTATTATTTTATTTGTTGCATTTAATTTTTTTGAAGTCGATTTTATTTTTTTTAATTATTTTTAACTTTCTCTTTTTAGTGATGTTATTAATAGTGACTTAATATAATATCTTGCATGCATCTCGTAAGAGAAAGCGTCGGGCAAATGAATCAGAAAATGATAATAATAATTCAATTCATAAATATAGAAATTCTCTCGAAACGTTTTAAATGAATGTTTTGAGATTTTATTTATTATAATTTCGATTATTTGGTCATAAGAATTGGAGATTTACGTTATTTCGCCATTGATCATTTCTTCAGAACTTGACGAAATTAATATGATACTACCCCTAAGGCACCCTCTTTCCAATAAAAATAGAATCATTATAATCGGTTCATAAACAAAGAAGTTATGCCTGAACAAACATATCAAAAAAGGTTCAATACCAATGAAAAAAAACGGGACCCATTGGAAATCTAGACTGAACCCAATGCAAATAAATCCATCAAAATCGGTTCACAATTGGCGGAGAGGTAACATAGACACGAAAAAGAAAAAAAAATTCAGTCGAATAGAGAACCTCCTCCTTTTTCGTTATTTTGTATAACTTCCTAGGAACCGTTCGTTAATTATATAAGATTTCAGAGATAGTTTAGAGAAAATTTGTAACTGGGAATTCAAATCAGATTTAATTTTTTTAATTCTCATCGAAATTATGGGGTTAAATATATTACCCATATAGGGGCATGGTCTTGTTAGTTTCATTATACGTTTATTAAGATAATGAATTTGATTTTTAATAGGAATTCAATATGATTCTTTAAGTGTTGAGGCTTTGAAACGAAATCTAATATGATTGTCAAAATATTTGATAATTAAACACTATCATGTTATAAAATAACCACTCATTAGAGCTTCGAAACCTTCATTAAACTCTTACTATTTATATTACGGGATGCGAAATCAGGTGAATGGAGAGGATTAAACAACGAACACACTATCAAAATAAATCACTATTAATAATAATGAGGTAAGACATACAACCTAATAGGTTTCAATTCAAGTGTATACAAGAATAATCCATAAGAATTAATGAAAGGGTTAACTCTATAAATAGTGAGTGCGGAGCTAGATCTCAAGTCCTGGCTGTGAAAATATACTTTCGGACAGCCTGACTACCTATAATCACTAGAAATAGCTCTTTCTTTCTCAATTTTTATTTAATTTTCCAACTTATATAAATGTTTAGGGCGGCACTAAAAGTGTTTCGTGTAAACTACAAGTTTGTCTAGTTCATATATATGTACCTATATCTTCACTATGTCTGAATAGATATTTTACTATGGTTTAATTTTCAAATAAGACGTCCAATAAATCTTATAATAAGACTGATGATAAAGTAAAAGCCAGGGTCCACGGGGCGTGTACTATATATATTTGTATTTATTTATTTTTTTAATTTGAAAACTGCTCTCTTTTTCTTTTTTAAAAATTTGAACCATGAACCCAAATGAGTAATTTTTTATTTCCTGACCTTAAACACAAAACCCTCGTATCTTCCTAAAAGTCAACCCAACCAACCAAAATGGGTGGATGTTAATCCTCCACCTGTATTAAGAGAAGAGAGTGCAGAGGACATGTTTAGGTTTGACGGAGTGAATGATGATCTAAGGTGGGTCTAGGAGGGAGAATAGGGTTAGTGGGTGGGGGTTAGAGGAGCCTAGGGCCTCGGCTGCGGGTCTCTTGCTGGACCCACCTCAGATCATCATTCACTCCGTCAACCCTATACATGTCCTCTTGGCTCTCTCCTCTTCACCTAACTCTCATCACCCTCAGAACCACGTGAATCCGGGTGGAGGATTAAAATTTATTTCACTTTTGTCGGGCATCGATTGCAGGCACACATTTTTTTTATTTAATTCTGAATCTAAATAGAAATTGACCTTTTTATCAGAATTTTAAATTAAAAATAATATTAATATATAGCTTTTAACTGAAGCAAAAAGTTGTCGAACATCGTCTCGGTGGCACCAGGATTATTATATATATATATATATATATATATTTGTATATATATAATTTATTTGTTTGAGATTATAGATTTGAAGGCTTGGTTTCATCATCAGTCTTTTTAATTATAAATATTTTATCTTTTATTTCTCCTAAATGGATATTGAAAATTTGTTTTCATAGCAAGCTAGCAACTCAAACAGTTTGTTATTAAAATAAATTTTTCATTATCCATTTGGTGATTAACCCTATGAAAATAAAATATTTCTTATTAAAATGATTGATGATGTAGCTAAGCCTTCAAAACTATAGTCTCAAACATATATATATATATATATATATATAATTTTATATTTGATATATGTGTCCAATAGTAGCATCAGTTCGGTTTATTAATACCCACACCTCGTTTAAAAGGAGCCCCTGCTACTTAGACAACTTAATTGGTAGATCATTTAAGGGTATGCCTACCCTACAAAAAAGGCGCCGTCGTGCACATCGACGCCAATCTTACTCCGAAAATTTACTTTTAAAACACCTATAATATTTGGTTCGAAATATGCAATATTTGTAAGAATCCTTTAATCATGCAATTTTATGTAATTTTAGTCAAATATGCAAAAATATACATTATAAAATTTAACCAATTCGGATAGATAATTGATTTCCTGGGTCGAATGTGGCGGCAAGCAAAATATGCAATTGCGTAGGAATCCGGTCTGTGGCTATGAGATATATGTTTGAATATTTTATTCAATAGTTTCTAAATGACAAAAGTAACTGAAAAAAAAATAAATGTGGACCCCTAACAGGGGCGCAGTTGGAATTGTTAAACAAGGAAAGTCGGTTTGGGAGTTAGTAGACCTGAATCTGTCAACGTCTTTTTTCCTCGTTTAGAGTTTTCAGAGAGGCGGGGCTCACAACATCTTTTAAAGAAAAGTACTATAACAAACAGTGGAAATGAACGAAGAGAAAACTACACATTAATTTCTTTTGAACAATAGGAATCAATTTCATTTATTTATGTTCTGGTATAAACTTAAAGTGAAGAAGAAAAATTTCCTAATGGCGGATAAAAAACACTTCTCTCTCTTCAAGACAAAAAGACTTTTATAAAATGAAATTAACTTGAAAATTTATACATTTTAAATGATTCTGAAAGACACTAATTTTTTTAAATAAAAAACCCTTAATCAATTGAATTTCATTGACTCTCCGCTATGTAATTCAATTTACGTGTAGCCGAAGATGTTGGAAATTTTGTTAGCTCACTCAATCACTTCCTTTTCCGGTCTTTTCTATCTTTGAAAGTTTGTCGAGGAAAAAGTAAAACACTTGAACAGTTTAGATTTCAAATAAAGATGAATGTACCAACAAAATGAATCTGATTACCATTTATTTTATAAATTTAATTAAAATTACCCGATTTTTTGGACTATAATACTCAGTCATTTCCTCCATTTTTATATTAAAATTTGATATTCGTTTTCTACATCAAAATTCCCGAAAAATAGTGAAAAGTTAAATATAAAGGAAAGACTGAAAAGAAGGCTATTGCAGCTATTACTACTCGATGTCGCTAATTGTAGGGATTCATCTTCCTAGCGCGTTGCAGCTTCCAGTGGACACTTCAATTTCCTCATCCAAATTTTTTATTCATTTATTTTTCCTTAATTTACTTGCAAAAATTTGAGTGAGTCTTATAGACCGATATATGCGGTGTATAAATTATAATAGGTATTCCACGCCAAATCGGACGGTTTGAAAAATTCGATTTTTGATTTCCTTAATTTTCTAACATTTTTTAGTACCCATCAAAAAACTTCCTGGTAAATTTTGACATTTTTTGATCATCAGTTTAAAAGATATCAAATTTCGGCCTTTCGCTCATAACTTCTTAAAAAATGGTCCAAATCTAGTTTTTACTTTATCCAATGCAAAGCATGGGTAAAGTATTGCAATCGCTCTCGGGGCAAGCGTGGCTTCAAAGGGTCCTCAGGTAAAGACTACGGAACCCATGGACTCAATTAAAGTCACAAATTGTAGTATTCAATTAGGTTGAATTTTAGCACGTGACGGTTTTGCCAAAAATTACATGGGGTCTCGTCGAGAGGCCAAAAAGTGCCATTTTTTCATTTAGTGCGTGCGTATGGATGTATGTATGTATGGATGGATGTATGTATGGATGGATGTATGTATGGATGGATGCATGGATGGATGTTATCGCTTTTTTGGCCCACGATTTTTTCCACACCGTTGCACCGATTGAAATGAAATTGAAAACCTACCATTAGTTTAACAAAATGAAGCGCTGATTAGTTTTTGGTACATATCGACCCACAAACATTAGTACTTTATTTCAGTACTTTTTTAGTTTTTTCTAAATATCTTGAAAATGACTTAACCAATTTTGATGAAATTTAATATCCTAATTAAGTACCTTGGGGACCACAAAAAAGGATAAATAAAGTTTTTAGTAAAATTATATTTTAAAGTACTTTACTCTAGAGTAAGAGAGTACTTTTTTAATTTTTTAAATTCTTTAAAATTTATTCATTTGAACCTTTTAATATAGCTCATTTAGCCTTGCTTAAATAAGAATGGATAGGCTTCTCTCTGTGAAATGCTAAAAATTTGGGAGGAAATTTTGTAAGTAACCATAGCAACTGCGTTGTTTTCTTATCCCTTACCTTTGCAGAAGACATAGAGGAATCGACTTTAAACCAAAAATAGCGATTGATTCTCATCAAATACTTGAGGAATAACCATTCTATATTGGATTTTTGACGTTTCGGTTTTTATTGGTAACCATTGCTGAAGACATAGAGGAATCGACTTTAAACCAAAAATAGCGATTGATTCTCATCTAGTACTTGAGGAATAACCATTCTATATTGGATTTTTGACGTTTCGGTTTTTATTGGTCACCATTTCTGAAGACATAGAGGAATCGACTTTAAACCAAAAATAGCGATTGAGTCTCATCAAATACTTGAGGAATAACCATTCTATATTGGATTTTTGACGTTTCGGTTTTTATTGGTAACCATTGCTGAAGACATAGAGGTATCGACTTTAAACCAAAAATAGCGATTGATTCTCATCTAGTACTTGAGGAATAACCATTCTATATTGGATTTTTGACGTTTCGGTTTTATTGGTAACCATTGCTGAAGACATGGAGGAATCGACTTAAAATCAAAAATAGCCATCGATTCTCATCTAATACTTGAGGAATAACAATTCTACATTAGGTTTTTGACGTTTCGATTATTATTGGTAACCATTGCTGAAGACATGGAGGAATCGACCTAAAATCAAAAATAACGATCGATTCTTATCTAATACTAGAGGAATAACCTTTTTGCATTCCATTTTTGATGTTTTGACTATTAATGGCAACATCTACTGAAAACGTGGAAGAATAGACTTAAAATCAAAAAGACTAAAATCTTTTTTGGTAAACAACTCAAGCTTGAGTTGTTTACCAAAAAGATTTTAGTCTTTTTGATTTTAAGTCTATTCTTCCACGTTTTCAGTAGAGGTTGCCATTAATAGTCAAAACATCAAAAATGGAATGCAATAAGGTTATTCCTCTAGTATTAGATGAGAATCGATCGTTATTTTTGATTTTAAGTCGATTCCTCCATGCCTTCAGCAATGGTTACCAATAATAATCGAAACGTCAAAAACCTAATGTAGAATTGTTATTCCTCAAGTATTAGGTGAGAATCGATGGCTATTTTTGATTTTAAGTCGATTCCTCCATGTCTTCAGCAATGGTTACAATAATAACCGAAATGTCAAAAATCAAATGTAGAATGGTTATTCCTCAACTATTAAATGAGAATTATTTTTGAATTAATGTCAATATGAACTACAAATTGCAAGTGATATCTGATTAATAATAAAGGAACAAACATATTAATATTTCAAATGAATTTGGATAAAGTTTAGCAACGATCCGTTGCAGCTTATTTTAAATTTTTGTTATTTTTTACTATACATACTTTTTAGAATAAAATACAAAAAATTATTTAAGTGTTTTTATATGCGATTTTGAGTTTGAAAATTTTAATCTTGTTTTTTGAAACTGTATGTACTTACTCTTATATTTTTTTTATTTGAAACTTCTATTCATTGTACAAATTTTAAGACCGGATTGATAGTGGTCCTATGATAATTACTATTTTCTAAAAAAATGTATTCGCTATTAACCATTATTAAAACCACTTTTTGGTATTGAGTTCTCTTTTTTTAGTTATTTTGAATTGATTTTTATCGTTAACAAGTTTTTAAAATAAATAATTAGTATTTTAGTTTGTTGAAAGAAAATTAAAAGAAAAAAATCGAAAAAAATAGTAATTATCATAAGACCACTATCAACCCGTTTTTTAAATTTGTTGAATGAATAGAAGTTTAAAATAAAAAAATTATAAAAAAAATAGAAGAGTTAAGTACATACAGATTCAAAAACAAGATTAAAATTTCCAAACTCAAAAATCGTATATAAAAACACTATAAATAATTTTTTGTATTTTGTTCTAAAAAGTATGTAAAGTAAAAAATCAAAAATTTCAAAAAAAAAATTGGACTATTTTTGAAGAAGTTATCAGCGAAAAACCGAAATTTGATATCTTTTAAATCGGTGATCAAAAAATGTCAAAATTTACCAGGAAGAGTTTTTTGATAGGTACTTAAAAATGTCAGAAAATTAAGGAAATCAAAAATCAAAATTTTTCAAACCGTCCGATTTGGCGTGGAATGCCCCAAATATATTTAAATGTAATTGTCGATATTTAATTTATTGGTAATACAGACCAAGATAACACACGCTCTAGAAGAAGTCTTCTTCAGATCTTTTCTGATCTTATATCTTAATATTCTTTTCAAAGATGACTTTAAGATGTCTTCTACACAATATGGCAAAACCTCTTTAAGACTTTTCTACAATTTATCTTAAAGATATCTTTGAAATTAAACTTTTAAGGTAAAATTGTGAATAAATTAGAGTAGATCACTTTTTTGAAAAAGAGCCTCTTTATTATAAGAATAAGTTGACTTATAGAAGCAATGATATCTTAATAATTAGACTCATTTGAATATATTTTGTATCAGAACTATTGATTGCTTGATTATTTTTTAGACATAATTAGAGATGATGACAGTTTTCAACTTGTGTTGTCTTTTGTTTTCACTTAACTGTTTCACTGACTCTAGAAGAGTTATAATTATAAAACAACAAACGATTCTACTTTTTGCACTAAAAAATAAATCGAATTTATAATTTCCTGGGAATTTAAAAAAAATCAAATCTAATCTTAATAGAAAAATATATGAACTAAAGATTCTCAGATTAATACAATAACTATTGTATTAATAGTTTCAATTAAATAAGTAGATTTCTTTGCTTGGCAAAAACTGAAAAGGTTGGGAAACACTCTACTAAATTGGGAAAATTGCTGGATTTAAAATTTTTGAAATTGTCAGAAAAATCATAGGGAATTGTGATGCAAAGTCTAAAGTGTTAACAGTAGCCTGTAGCGTATTATTTAAGTCATCTATATGAATTATTGTTTCAGAAAAAATATTCTAATTTTTTAATCATAATTTGAAAATTATCTAGTTTTTTGGTATAGGTTCAAAAATGTGACCTTTAAATCAGAATCAAGTCGTGCATAAAAGAGGAGAGATGGGGAACATTCTTTTTTTTGAATTAGACATTTGAAGATTGTAAAATTTACGATTTAGGGAAGATAGGAGCAGAAAGTCAAAGATAAATGAATTAAAGAAATAATTAGTAAATAGTGACTCCTTTATTTTTCTAATTTCTATTATAAAATTTTTATTTGATAAATCTACTTAATCTTTACTGTTAGGAAAAAAAATTTGATCTGACATTATAGAGAGAAAATCTTTGAAACTTAGTAAAATATTTAAAACAGCGCCCTCATTAGGACAGAGATTCTTAGATTTCCCAGAGGATGGAAGGGTTGTTATCTAGAATAGATATATTTATTGAAGTTCATTAATTAATTCTAGGATCAATATTGTCCCACCGGATTATATGTATTATGTTAATATTTCATAAATCTAACCCTTTTAGGCAGGATTAAAATTCTGCATAAGTGACAATGTTTATCAATGGCTTTCCAGTCAGAAGGAATTTCAAGATTGGGAAAGTGGAGAGTCTATACTAGTTTACTGATTACAAATAGATGTTTAACATTAATAATAAATTTATATAATATTCTAGTAAAGCATAATTTTGGCATAGAGCCTTTTGGTGTGGTGGTAAGTGGCATTCTAGAGACCTCAAAGCACAAAAAAGTAGACTTTTGAGACGTTATTTTACCCGAAACAACATATATTACTCACTCATAATTCGATGGTGAAGATGTTTGATTAATAAGATATAACCTCGTGATGATATGTGAGAATGAAAGGAAACCCTTTGGACCATAATAGTTATATTTCTACTCCTAGTCTGCACAATTTGAGTAATTATAGTTCAATATGCATAATTGCATATACACATACAGAGTGTCTCTAACATCACAACACTTCCGAGATTTGCATTGGCTCGACGTTACAAGAGAAAAACCATTTAATCAAAAGCTTGAACGTGGCTCCTTGTAATGTCTCAGAAATTGTATGGGCACAACGACAGTATCATAGTAGAATGACTATCTTATAAATCTTATATTTTCCTGCAATATTACTTGATTTGTCTAAGAAACATGACTATAATTTTTATTTGTTCTATACATTATTTTGGGAAAATTTACTGACATGTTCTGAGGTATTATATTTAGCGGTTGTATCCGCCATACGTTTATTTTTTATTTTATTTTATTTTTTCAAATAGAGAAAGGAAAAATATTCAAAAATTAGATCTTAATAGGAATTTGTTAAATCTTGATGAATAATAATTGAAGATTGTATGAAGGAGAAAGAGATAGAAACGATATTTCAGTCTCAGGAAAACATACAGGCGAAAATTTGAAAATATTGAGTTAGTTCGGTTTATTTTTTAATTTGAACGCGAAAGTATGATTAAAGTTTACAAATCAAATTCAGGAAAATTAGATTTTGGAGAGATTGGTTTTAATTCATTAAAAAATATTTTTTCTAGTCTATTTTTAAATAAAATGGAAAAATTGAACAAAAAATTTTACGATGGAATTAAGAAAACTAACCATCGATATAACTTTTTTTGAAGAAATTACACCTAATGTTTGGATGTCTCTCTTCACGTCTTAGTCGTATTTATAACAAGGGCGAATTCAGAGAAGTTGAAATAACGTTAAAATCTTAGAAAGCCAAGTTTCGTGCACATAGATTTTGCTACATGAAAAATCTGACACTTAAATGTCACACAACATTGATAATTTAATAAAATATACACCATTCAAATGGAATTTAGGGAACGCGGTGTTGGTTTATAGTGAAACATTGTTAAAATTAAATTAGGTTGAGGGTGGTGTTTCACAAGGACCTTGTGAAACACCACCAACTCCAACCTAATTTAATTCCATTCAAATGGGGATAATAATAAGTAGTTAATCTAGTGGCTGAGCTGTGTGACATTGAGACGTAATTAAAATAATAATTTCCAAAATAGATTTAAGTATTATTGTTTATATATATATTTTTTATTATTAAAAAATCATTTTCAATATATGTATAATCAAATGCATTGAAATTAAGCTTTATTTTAACACTCAAACGCTTTTAAATAAAACGATTTCAAGTGTGTGGTTAAAAGAGTTAACTATAACAGCATATACTAAAAAGATATTCTGCTATTCCATTCGGTACTGTGGAGCGTTACATTTGTTTGCAACTTTTTTTATGTGAAACAAAAACAATGGTGTTTTATAAACATAAATAATTTAACCACTTAACATTTAATTCATTATCAAAAGATTTTTGCTTTTATTTTATTTTTCTAATTCATTAAATTGAACTCATTACTTTGAATGTCATAAATAGAAAGTACTCTAATTCAAATTCCCCAAAGTCTATATTTGTTTTTGAATTTGATAAATATTCAAAAAATTTCAGCACTTGTAACTTTGCAAACTCCAAGCAGTTTTTTCAAAGTAATCCAAATTTTGACGAGATATTTTTTTCGGTTCAAAAACAAATACTTATATTCGCAGAATTTTTGAAATAAATGAAAAAAGTAATAACATAGCCCTACAATTATTCCATAATTGATCAACATTATACAATACGTGTACAAAATTAACAACAAAAATAAACTGTCTTTTAAGGGATTTGTGGAAACCAAGATCCCACAGGTAAGATGTAGCTAATTTCTAGGTGGAAGGAATCGATGCCGTTAATAGTTTGAAACTGGATTTAGAGCATAAAATCAGATATTGCGGTCTCTAGAGGCCAAAAATCCATTGGTCCAGGCGTATGTTTGTAGGTAAGTATGTATGTACCATGTACCCTCTTGCGTTTCGAAACCATAAGTCAGAGATAAGAAATTCGAAACTTAAGCTCAATATAGATTAGAAGGACTACAGCAAGCTTTTGGTTGAAATCGGAGCACCAGAAGTTGGCATTTGCATGAAAGATTTTTAGTTTTTTTGTGATTTTCTCAAAAACAGGTGGAACGATCTTTTTTTTAAATTAGTGTACTTATCAAGTGTCACAAGTTATTAGCAATGTATAAATTTTAATCCGATTGAAATAACGAAAGAGGGAGTAGAATAGGAGTGTGGCAAAATAAATATTTTAATCGTCATATCTCTAAGGTAAATAGAAGAGCTTGGGATTTAAAACTTAAGCTATCTAGGGGCTAGAAGAAGTACCTTAAGATTTTGGTTAAAATCGAAGAACCCGAAGTACATGTTTACCTGAAGATTTTTGGTATTTTGCAATCTCGTATTTTTTTCGGTTTTTCAAAACAGTTTGTGGGAAACCCAAATTGAAGTTATTTGAATGAAGAAAATTGGTATGATGATTTCAAATAAAGGAGAAACCGAGGGGTGAACCGCGACCTAATATCGTGTACACCTACTTCCACTTTCATTTCCAATTATTTCCAAAAAATTCCAGTTCTTTAAATACTAAAATAATTCCACATAATTCCAAAGGCGTACACTTAATTCCAATCGCGCTTCACCCCTCGGGAAAAACTAATGTCAATATCGTGTGGTGCCCACACCAGTTGATTCTTTTTCTATCTTTCTGTCTTCAGGAGATGATATTTCCTTTGTTGTTTTCTTATGTGACTTACAAGTTGTTAGTCAAGCTTAGAGACAAGGTTCGATTCTCAGTATTTCAACAAATGACCACCCTTATTAAATGAAATAATGAAGTTTATTTCGAATATACGAAACTCTATTTCCTTGAACCTAAGAGTTCAACTACAGTTAGTTTAATTGATTCTTATATATCCTAAATCTTCTAAAGCTGTATTTTGATGAAGAATTACGACATTTTTGGCATCATTATATTAATTGCCGGCAATACAAAGCCATTTCGGAGAATCGTGGCAATTATTTGCACTAAAATAGCACCTCAAGAAGATAGAATTATTATTTGAGAATATCTGGCAGGAAAAATAGGACATCTCAAGGAAGAAAGAGAAATAAAATATCTATGATATTTAAACTTATTAGATGAATTTTAACTAATTACGAGTAGTTTCCCCGTAAGGCAGGAACTAAAATAGAACAAATATAGAGACGGTCGACCTCTTATATAGGATCATCTTATTAGAACTAAAATGTTGAATAGGTATAGATATAGATGAAAAGTCTATAAAGTTCATTAAGGATAGGGTTACTAATGAGCAGATATAGTTTTAATTATGCATCTTATCTTTTAATAAACAAAGAAAAGGTAAAGCAATATTCTTACATTGATAAATTGTTTGTACCCTTCAGGGAATTGCCAGGTAATGACTAAATCGACTAATCAGTACAATATAATTATTTTTTTCCGAAGTGGTAATATTTAAATGAAATCACAATTAAATTAAAATTTAGCAAATAAAGGTAAAATAAGTAAAAATGATATGCAATTGAGGGAAAGCAATACTCAGACAGATCTAAAATTAGCATTCTTTTCAAAATTAAAATAAAACAGGTTGGTTAATAGGAAGTAAGTATATGTATCAATTTATGTTATGAAGATATGATGAATATTTATTTAAGATCTTTTCCCCATTAAAAGTTTTACCCATTTTTTAAATTATTTATAGATTGATAAAATGAATAACGATTACGTCTAATCATTTTAACAGAATCAATAGGGATTCCATTATTAGAGTTATTTAATTTTGGTCGATTAGCCAATTTAAATATTTATTTTTTGCATTTTGCAAATCATTTCCAATATAATAATAAAAAAAGATCTTTTGACATATTCACAAATAGAAAATTATATAAACGATCTATACTAAAATTCTGCATTAGTAATTTGCTTAATTAATAAACACAAAATGGGTTTTTAAAAATTACTACATTTTTTTAAATGTTACGCAACAATTTTATAAGAAATTTTTACTGTTTTAGGAATATTATATTAGGGATTTTATCACACATTATAAATAAATAAATAGTATATGTATATAACAACTATGACATAATTATTTGTATTTTTTCATTCATTCATTTCTTTAATGAATATTAATAGCAAATGATAAGATAATTTATTTATAAAAATAGTATTACGTATTACACAATTAGACATGAGCAGATATTTTATAATAGGACTAAAGGTCTAGAGTGCATCTGAAGTAACTTTAGCAGGATAACATGATCTGATTGTGATTTAAAGATTACTTTAGTAAGTCTAAAAATGATTGGATAAAGAGAAAGGTCATTTACCAGTCTGGCTAGCTTGTAAGGAGAGTTGCAGCACAGAGGGGGTATTATTTTTGACGAGGTACAAGCCTGTCACGCGGGCTGCCTTTACTAGTGAATTCAGGCAAATAAACAAAATTATTAGCTTATTGTGCTTACAAATAATCTGAAACGTCGAGAATAATCGTTTTCAAATATGATTTGTTTTCTGTCTGTCGGTATGCCTGCGATTCATATATCTGTGTACCAGTGGCGTGCGGTGCTTGGATGCTGAAGATGCGGCGCATCACTAAAATTTCAAACATTTATAGTATTTTCATAAATTCAGAAGGATCTTTAAATTTTCAAATTATTATCCGTTATTTCAAATATTTCTATAAAAAAACATTTTTTGTTTTGAGAAGTATATTAGTTCTCGAAATGAAATAAAATTTTTACATAATTTCAAGGGGAAATTAAATTGAATGATTTTTCCGGAAAGAGTGCGGATAGAAGGTTTGAAGTCCCTCCCTAGTATATCTTCCAGTTCAAGCATGTCAAAGACTAGTCCATACTAGTTTTAGTCCAATAAAAATTGTTCTCGCTGAGGAACTGTTAAAATAGAAATAATACAAAAAAGGAATAAATAAAGATGATTCGAGAATTTTTAGACTAATCCATTTCTAAGAACTCTCAATATATAAGATCGGAAATAGCTAAGAGTGACATAGACAAGGCATAGCTTGCTTAAAGCAATAGAATTAGAAGAAATTTAATATTTACTTATAGGACAGGCTGATTCATTTTGGAAGATGGTAGATTTCCACCTCAAGGACTGTGGAGTTTAAGTCACAAGATTTAATTTCTGACTCCTACCCTCAATCACACAAAGCAGTATCCGTTTGGTGCGAAGGTCCCAAAATATATTTTTAAGAAATCTAATTTTAAGTTTGAAAAATAACGAAAATGATGCCGTATTTGTTGAAATTTGCAAAAATAAGCGCGAAGAATAAAATGAAATTTCAAAAAAATGAAGTGTACTTATTTTAGACAGCATCCCCTGGTTGAAAAGTCACCAACCACCACTGCTGTGACATAGACTGTACCCATGATAACTCGAGAATGGAAAGTCGAAGAAAGCTCTTTTTTGGACCAAATGTTTTTATATATATTGCGGGATGAGTTTTGGAGGGATTCTATCTTTAGAAATTGAGGTTTAAAAATTCAGAAAAACATTAATCATCTTCATTGATTTTATTAAAATTCTAAGGCTCATTATAAGTATATAAGTATAAATATAAAAAATATATAAGTATAAAAAATATATAAGTATAAAAGAGCGTACCAAGTTTTGAATAACTTTTCACTTTTATAGCGATTTTTAATCTTTATTAATAAGAACTAAGAAATAATATCTTTATTAAATGTTTTAAAATTTCAAGTATTTATATTGATAATTTGATAATATTACTTTTATTTCCCCTCAGGGTCACGCAGCGGGTGATTCAAAATTTATTAATTAAATTTTCACTAACTTACAACTTTTCCCAGTGATTTGGAGCTATTATTAAATTATAATTTGAGAAGCGTGAATGCAACACCCACTATGTTTAAAACATTAACTTGATTAAATCATATCTTTTAAAGAAATACAAATTCTATAATAACTCTACTAAAAATTGTTTAATAAATACAGATACATTCATATTAAATATTTTCCAATAAAAATTAATAAGTAGTTCGTATATCTAACCATATCTGGTAATAATGCATTTTCTTTATTAACTCAACCTCCCACTAATTCGAACAACCAATAACAAGTTTTAACTAAAATGTTTTTAAGCTTAATTTTCTACAAGCGACTAGATGGCGAAATTTAGTAAATTCAATAAATCACAGAAATAGATATTTTACAAAAAAAAAACAGGAGTACGTATTTAAAAAAATTGAAAGTAAATTTATCATAAAAATAAATTACAAATAAAAGTAGCATCAATTAATGTGTATGTTAAGCCTTGATCTCAAAAATATCTATAAATACTGATCAGGTCAGTGGTTGACTGGGCCTTAAAACCATCACGTTTTCTAAAAAAATTAAATTAAATGTATTATATCAAGACAAGTTCATATCTTCTCTTTATGGATATTTTTTTTTCAATTTCTGAATTTTCCATTTAGGTCTAGTGAAGATTGAAACATCAAATGATTTTTCTCCACCTACTAAATATGAACAAGCAAATGAAAATTTTTGAGAGAATTTAATACCTTTTCAACTCAGCAAACTGCCAAGAGTTACGAGTAATAATCTTTTATTATTAAAAAGTGTAGGTAATATTTTAATATTCAATTCAAGATGTTGGGTCTTTAACTCATGAACACAAGGATGCATTGATTAAACCATTTAATTTAAAGATTTAATAATTTCACTTTTTTGAACACTTATTTCAGATCCCTATGGAATATACACTAAGGGCCTTTCCATGAAAAATTTAATCTAAATTGGTTTTTTAAGTTTTGAGATTATATATTTTTAATTTTTTGGAACCCTCCCCCATTTAGGTATTTAATGATTTCCTCCCATATATTAGCTGATGCCATCAAAGCAATAGCAATCAATGCTTTGTTAGGATAGTTTCTATTATCATGTGTAATCGATTTAAAGAGACACATTTCAACCCCTTAACAGCTCTAAAAATGGCTCGTTCATCAGAAAAAACTATTTTTTTTATACTTTTTATATTACCTACATTATTCAACCTACCTTTTCTTAAATTAAAAATAAATTTCAATCAATCAGCTATTAATTTAAGCATTTCTTTTCATCAATTAATAAAAGTCGTAAAAATAAATGTTTTAAAATATTTAAACGATATATTTTAAAAACTTTATTTTTGTAGCTTTTATTAATTGATAAAATGAAAATGTTTAAATTAATAGCTGATTGATTGAAATTTATTTTTAGTTTAAGAAAATTCGAATGATTTCACCATTTTAAAATTACTACATTTATAAATTATTATCGGTTGGTGTTTCACAGTGAGGAAAAATAAAATAATATGAGTTAAGTTTTTAAATTTTCGAACACCACCAACTTTAACCCATTTTATTTTAAAAATGTTTCACTATAAATTCAAACCGCGTGCCAGAAGTTTTATTATATTACTACATTTAGATTATTGGTATATTCAAATGAATACTAACTCGCTATGCTTCTAGAGATTAATATTTAATTTAATTTCTAAGGAATTAAAAAATTATATAGATTATAGATAATAAGCCATTGTTGGAATTAAATGTCATTAGATTTTAGTCTCCACTTCCAATCATTTCTCTATGTTTTCTTTTCATAAATTTAATCTTGATGGTCTTAGAAGATGGGGAGGTAAGCAAAAAATTATATTTTAAAAAATAGGTTACTACAAAAAAAATCTATGAGAATTCGCAAAGAACGAATTGTGATATAGTCGTATATTTATATATAAATACTTAGAACTAAAATCGAAATAAAATAAATTCGATAAATACATTTCTCTTCTAAGGAACAAAATTCCAGTAGGACACATAAAGAAAGATGTTTTTTAAAAAAGGATTCTCTTTATAAATTTTCTTTGCACTTGAATGTAGACATTTTTTTTTAATACTTTACTTATATATGGGATTGCAAAAAATAATATATAAAAAGAGTTGAATTTCTCTTAGAAGAAATGTCAGCAGCGGCAGTAGGTATTATTTAGATTCTAGTGAAGCGCTTGATATTAGATAGGATGAAGTTTCTATCAAGAAATAAAAGTAATTTTTTATAGTAGATAGAATTTAACACCTCATTTTAAATAGAAAATCACCATAAATTTTTGATAACGAATTAAAAAAAATGAAATTCTATTTATCTGGAAGATACTTTTAAAAAAGAGCCCCTATGGGAAAATTATAAAATATTAAACTATTAGATTTCCAGTATTTTTAAAATCGTTTCTTCTTTTAATTTTGACGTCATTCTAACTGATGATCGGGTAATAAATAATAGTTATATAAAAGTAAAGATTTAGATCTTTTACTTCATATACAACTCGGACTATTCTCTCAAGAATGAAAAAGTATTTAGAATTAGAATCTAAAGCGTTGGAATAAACATAAAAAAGTGTTAATGTTCTAAGTTCACCATAGGTGGTCCAATGTGTGATTAGCATCTAATTCACCAACCCGGCCACTAGAGGCCAATAAGAACAGTATTCGATAGTCAATCAAATTTAGATATAATTAGTAGAGATTGTGGTATTGGTGCAAGGTGAAACATCTTTAATAAAGATAAGAGTAAATAAATATTATATTTAATATTCATTTAATATGAGTTAAGAATTCTTGGTCACTTGTTTAACATTAAAATTAAAAAATTAAAAGATATAAAATTTTTTTCAATATATATATATATATATTTCGGGCTATCAACCCATCTTCAGGAAGTACAGAAAATAACGAAATATATATATTGAAAAAAATTTTACATCTTTTAATTTTTTAATTTTAATGTGAAACAAGTGACCAAGAATCCTTATTAACTCATAGTAAATGAATATTAAATATAATATTTATTTACTCTTATCTTTATCAAATTTATATAATGTTTTAATGTTATTATACTCGTATATAGTATATGTAAAAAAATGCTTTTCATTTGTTAAATTGGATTCAAAAAAAGGTAACGATTTTGATAATTTGCTTAAAATATTACTATTATTTTATAAGTATAATAGGGATTTTATTTGAATTATGAAACTTCAATTAATGATAAACTTAATTTGAACTTTGATTTCATTATAATTCTATCATTTACATTTAGTCTTTCCTTAGCCTTGATGGATATAATATAAATATATGCAATTGGAGAGAGAGAGAAGAACATATATTCTAAAAACTTATAAATTAAAATAAAAAACAATAAATTTAAGTAATTATTTGTTATTATAGTAGGTTATAATTATTTTTAAAAAAGTGAATTTTTTTAATAAATCATTTTATTCTGATAAAAAAGCGATTTCTTTTCTTTTTTTTTTCTTAATTTATAGTAAAAAATATTGATAAATGGTCAAAAATTAATAACAAAATTTGGTATTATCTGTAGGCACTAAGATAATGATTAAAATTAATTTTTTACTGGTTACGTAAATTATTTATTAAAAAAAAAGTACTTTTCTATAATAGTTATCCCTGCTATTTTAACGAAAGAGAGATTTTGGTTGGAAGCAAAAAAAATGCAACTAAAATACCGAAGCTCACGTGAATTTTCTGTGAGTTTTCTTGATACATTTACCTATTAAAAATATATATATATATATAATAGGTTATAATTTTTTTAAAAAGTGAATTTTTTAAAAAAATCATTTTATTTTGGTAAGAAGGGATTCCTTTTCTTCTATTTTTTTCCTAATTTATAGTAAAAGATATTAATAAATGGTCAAAAATTAATGACAAAATTCGGTATTATCTGTAGACACTAAGATAATGATTAAAAATAATTGTTTACGGGTTAAGTAAATTATTTATTTAAAAAAAGTACTTTTCTATAATTTTTATCCCTGCTATTTTAACGAAAAAGAGATTTTGATTGGAATCAAAAAAAAAATGCAACTAAAAAAACCGAAAACTCACGTGAGTTTTCTGTGAATTTTCTTGATATATTTACCTATTAAAAAAAAATTGAAATAATTTAATTGAAATAAATAATTGTAGGACACATTTAAATGGTAAAGATAAAATTGGAAAAAGTGGAAGTTTATTCGAACCTTTACAAATTTAAGCTATAACAGATTTCTTAATATAAAAAAAAAAATTAAACACAGTTTTTTAAATATATTGTGTACGGTAAATAAGTGTGTCTTAGAGAATTTACATTTTGAAACGTAATATTTTTTTTCGGATGATAGGTAATGTAAAAATGTGTGAGTTAGTTGATAGAATAATTTTTCTTCCTGTCTTAAAGCGCAGCAGAGTAAAATTAGTACAAGCGAACCTGCGAAATACATAATACGAGGGTTAGTACATAGGCCAGCAAAGGGTTGTTAGTGAAAAGATCGCAAGTACTCATCAGCGGCGACGGTGCAGGCGGCTAGGATGACAACCAAGAGCGGCCAGCCGCGGCGCAAGGCCATCGCCGTAGCGATGTCAAAACGTCGCCTTAACAGAAGATCGGTATTCGTCTGCGGAATTCTTCTCGATGGGTCGGATGGGAAACCACTTGTCACCACTCAGACACTACACTGGATGTCAGTCCGGTGTGGACTCAACTCACCCACGCACCCAAGCACACTGTCTAAAGGGCCAAGAGCAGCCCGCGGAGATGTGAACGCGAGCGCCGCTCGTGGTGCAGTGACTGTGGATCTGTTGGGGATCAAGACGGCGGCGGTGGAGGTGGCGGTGGCGGCAGCAGCAGCGGTGGAGGCGGTGGAGGACCGACCGGCCGGCCGACCGGCAGAGGAGGGAGGGGGCGTCTGCACACACACACACACACACACACACACACACGACACTTCGCATTCACACGTTGCTGCCCTCACCTTCATTCACCAGCAGATGCAGCGACTGCAGCTAGTGCCATCCAGCCAGCCTCTGGTCCTCTCCTACCTGCACCTACAGCCCTAAGCAAAACCAAATCCAAGTGAAACATTCCAGCCTTCGACAAGATAAATAGAAATCATGAGTTTCCTACATTGGATTCATTCGCGAATCGAATGCAGGTGATTTTTGTCAGATATTAAGTAATTATTATTAACATTTCCGTCCATAATTTGTATTAATTTGAAAGTTTTTATTAGGAAAATAAGGACAAGTTTTTTATGTGTGACTTTTTTATTTATCCACCAACGTTTGCCGACTTCTTCAGGGCTTCAAATAGTCATGTCAGACTTTCGTCGACTTTGCCGACTTCTTCAGGACTTCAAATAGTCATGTCAGACTATTTGAAGCCCTGAAGAAGTCGGCAAAGTCGACGAAACGTTGGTGGATAAATAAAAAAGTCACACATAAAAAACTTATCCTTATTTTCCTAATATAAACTTTCAAATTAATATTAAGTAATAATAATATTTCTGTGTAAGAAATAATGAATTTTTAAATATTTTTCTAATTAATATTATATATTAAGTGAATATATAACAAAGAGAGTTATTTTTGACCGTGGCATTTTTTAAACAAGATATATATATATATATATCGCTAGACCACTGCTGGTTGAAATTATTGGATAAAAAATACTTGGTAGGTTTCACATTAAGATATAAAAAATAAAACGAATTTATTTTTGGAGAATCTTTAATCTCGATATATATGTCGGGTGACTAACTTATCTTCAGGAGCAACAGAAAGTAACCGAAACCTACCAAGTATTTTTTATCCAATAATTTTAAAAAATGTTTCACCAAGTACCAACACCAAATTCCTTAAAAACTATTGCTGGTTGAGGCTATTGGATTCAGCTAAATCTTAAATCTGGACCAAGAGAAATGAAAAAGATATGATCCATCTAGGTGTGATCCAACATCATGCGAGCTAATCGCGATATGATGCTGGATCACACCTAGATGGATCATATCTTTTTCATTTCTCTTGGTCCAGATTTAAGATTTAGCTGACTCAAATAGTCTCAACCAGCAGTGGTCTAGCGATATTATCTTGTTTAAAAAATGTCGCAATCAAAAATAACTCTCTTTGTTATATATTCACTTAATATATTAATTAGAAAAATATTTAAGATAAATATAAATTGCTTTTAGACAATTAAAATGTTTACTTGATCTCTATCGTATTCATATAGGTATTCTAAACGAAGATACTCTATAGATTAAAATTTGAATTTTTAGTGAAATCATACATGATTAATTATAAGTTTATTTGCACGAAATTTTCTCTGGAGAGAGACGCACTGGTAGAATTTTAACTGAAAATAATGGAAGGCAGCCCAGGGGTAGTGAAGAAAAAATTAACCCATATCAAATAAGGTGTAATTTATTCACAAAGAGAAACAAAGAGGTTGTCCTCTGCTTGATGCAAATATACATACACACATATATATTGAAATTATATATCTGTATATATATTATTTATTTGCTTGAGACTATAGTTTTGGTCTTCATCATCAGTTTTTTTTAATTATAAATATTATTTTTCATGGGTCAATGCCGTATGGATATTTAAAATTTTCGATCTTTACGTAACTGGGAGCCAGTTAAAATTAAAAAAATTAATTAAAAAAATTAATTTTAACTGACTCCCAGCTAAGTAAAGATCGAAAATTTTTAATATCCATACGGTATTGACCCCATGAAAAATAATATTTATAATTAAAAAACACTGATGATGAAGACGAAGTCTTAGAAACTATAGTCTCAAACAAATCATTAATATATATACAAATTGAAAGATTTTGTGCCGAGAGTAGCAGAATTTTTATATATTGGAGGAGACAATAAAAGAATGTGTCTTCTGCTGGAATTATAAATTTTATTTATTTATAACGAGGCTAAAGTTTCGAGGGCTTTGCCCTCTTCATCAGTCTATTACAATTGATTCACAGGAATTAATTTATTCATAAATTCATAAATTAATTCCTGTGAATCAATTTATTCATAAATTCATAAATTAATTCCTGTGAATCAATTGTAATATACTGATGAAGAGGGTAAAGCCCCCTAAACTATAGTCTCGTTAAAATTTAGGGAACGCGGTGTTGGTTTATAGTGAAACATTGTTAAAATTAAATTAGGTTGGAGTTGGTGGTGTTTCACAAGGAGAAAAATTAAAATACAAAGATTTTTTTAGTTTACTCTATATATTTCGAGCTCTTAACTCATCGTCAGGAGAACATTGACTAAAGATAACATGATATTTTGAACAGAATTTATTTTAATTTTAATATGATGGACAGTTATTTATGACTTAGTGTAAATATGAAAGAATTATCAGAAGGATGGAATGGCTTTAGAAAGCCGAAAGAACAGATGTAGGGACAAAGGGCTGGAATAAAGAAAAGATATTTATACTTGGAAGTTGCCGAAAATTATGTATGTGTTATAAAGGAAGGCAATAAACTATGGAATGCAATGAGGGTGCATAGCGAAAATTTAATCTCTTATTTTCTATTTAAAAAAATAAATAAAAATTAAAAATAAACCCACCATACACTCTCATCGCACTCCAATTCAAATTAAATATCATTGATTAAGATGTCAATTATTGGTGAAGTTTTGATGTCTGTTTGATTGTTCAAGATGTTTTGATTAAGGTGTATGGCCTTTTTAATTTCAGCTGACTCCAATAAATCCAATTTCCTACTTTTTGGAATAAAATGTAAAGGGAGGGGGTTGGTCGATGAAGGTGAATGGTTGTGGTCAAACAAATGATCTGCAAAAGCCGAGGTATAACTAAGAGGGGGGGGCATTTGGGTTCAAACTATTCACCTGTAGATTGCGAAGAGATCTCATATGTTCAACGTGGCGTTGATTGAAAGATCTACCTGTTTGCCCGATATAAAATGATTGACAGTCATTACATTGCAATTTATATACACCACTCATTGTTGTTGGTTTAATTATATCGATTTTATTGTTAACCAATATGGATGAAAGGTTGTTCCTGTTATAGAATGCGGGGGTGATATTAAGTTTGCGAAACATATTAGCTATAGGGTAGCTGAGTGGAGAATGGAAATAAAGTTTTTTAAAGTTTTTTTCTTTTGTTGGGATGATGGAATATAAAAGGGGGGCTGTTATTTTATAAATTACCTTTTTCTGAATATTGTCGATCAAGTGTCGGGGGTAATTGTTATTATCGCTTATTTTGTGGATGATAGCTAATTCATGGTTATAGTGTTCTGAGGTTAAAGGAATGTTTTCTAATCTATTGAACATTGAGTAGAAAACAGATAATTTAGTGTTGAGGGGGTGGTTAGAATCATAGGGAATTATAGTGTCTGTGAAAGTAGGTTTTCGGTAGATCAATTACCCCCGAAACTTGATCGACAATATTCAGAAAAAGGTAATTTATAAAATAACAGCCCCCATTTATATTCCATCATCCCAACAAAAGAAAAAAACTTTAAAAAACTTTATTTCCATTCTCCACTCAGCTACCCTATAGCTAATATGTTTCGCAAACTTAATATCACCCCCGCATTCTATAACAGGAACAACCTTTCATCCATATTGGTTAACAATAAAATCGATATAATTAAACCAACAACAATGAGTGGTGTATATAAATTGCAATGTAATGACTGTCAATCATTTTATATCGGGCAAACAGGTAGATCTTTCAATCAACGCCACGTTGAACATATGAGATCTCTTCGCAATCTACAGGTGAATAGTTTGAACCCAAATGCCCCCCCCTCTTAGTTATACCTCGGCTTTTGCAGATCATTTGTTTGACCACAACCATTCACCTTCATCGACCAACCCCCACCCTTTACATTTTATTCCAAAAAGTAGGAAATTGGATTTATTGGAGTCAGCTGAAATTAAAAAGGCCATACACCTTAATCAAAACATCTTGAACAATCAAACAGACATCAAAACTTCACCAATAATTGACATCTTAATCAATGATATTTAATTTGAATTGGAGTGCGATGAGAGTGTATGGTGGGTTTATTTTTAATTTTTATTTATTTTTTTAAATAGAAAATAAAAGATTAAATTTTCGCTATGCACCCTCATTGCATTCTATAGTTTATTGCCTTCCTTTATAACACATACATAATTTTCGGCAACTTCCAAGTATAAATATATTTTCTTTATCCCAACCCTTTGTCCCTACATCTGTTCTTTCGGCTTTCTAAAGCCATTCCATCCTTCTGATAATTCTTTCATATTTACACTAAGTCATAAATAACTGTCCATCATATTAAAATTAAAATAAATTCTGTTCAAAATATCATGTTATCTTTAGTCAATGTTCTCCTGACGATGAGTTAAGAGCTCGAAATATATAGAGTAAACTAAAAAAACTTTGTATTTTAATTTTTCTCCTTGTGAAACACCACCAACTCCAACCTAATTTAATTTTATAGTCTCGTTATAAATAAATAAAATTTATAATTCCAGCAGAAGACACACTCTTTTATTGTCTCCTTCAATATATATTCAGATATATAATTTCGATATATATGTGTGTGTGTATGTTTATTTGCATCAAGCAGAGGACAACATCTTTGTTTCTCTTTGTAAATCAACAACTTCTGCCACTCTCCGAAAACAAAAACTTTTCTATGTAATTTATTGGTGAAAGAAGGGAATGAAAATCCAATAAATTACACCTTATTTGGATATGTAATAATTTTTCTTTCTTCACTACCTCTGGGCCGCCCTCCATTACTTTCAGTTATTAATTATAATTATTTATTGAACAAGAACAAATAATACAACTATTTCGATCGACTTATTTTGCGATCGTTCTCAAGTATGAGCACCCACTCCGATTTTAAGTTAACTGATCGAAACGTCGTAGTTGTATTGTATTATTTGTTCTTGATCAATAAATAATTATAATTAATTATGTGTGATTTCACTAAAAATTAAAATTTTAATCAAATTAATCACAAAAATAAAGCTTTAATAATGCGGGGCATCCCAAAAATTTCAAAATGTAGAGTATTTTCATAAATATATAAGGTCGACTTCAAAATTTCAGGTGAGTCTTTAAATTTTCAAATTATTATCAGTTATTTCAAATATTCCTATAAAAAACATTTTTTGTTTTGAAACGTCTATTGGTTTTCGGAATGAAATATAAAATGGATGAATAGTTTCAAGGGAAATTAAAATGATTGATTTTTCCGAAAAGGGTGCTGGTAGAAGGTTTGAAGTCCCTGCCTGGAATATCTTCCAGTTCAAGCATGTCAAAGACAAGTTCAGACGAGTTTTAGTCGAATAAAAATTGTTCTCGCTGAGGAAAAAAAGAAATAAATAAAAATTATTCGATAATCTTTGGACTAATCCATTTCTAAGACCTCTCAATATATAAGATCAGATTTTTGCTAGAAGGAGAAATTTAGGATTTTTTTATAGGATATGCTGATTCATTGGGGAAGATGATCGATTTCCATCTCAGTGGAGTTTAAGTCACAAGATTTAATTTCTGACTCCCTAACCTCACTCACACAAAGCAGTATCCGTTTGAGGCGAAGGTCCTAAAATATATTTTAAAAAAATCTAATGTTAAATATGAAAAATAAAGGGTACTTTTTTTAGACAGCATCCACTGGTTGAAAAGTGACCAGCCGCAACTGGTATATATGTTCTATATAATTTTTTTCCATTTTGAAAATATTTTTGTTGTAATACCAGTGCAATATTCTTGAGATGTTTGTTGGGGGTAAATCGAGGGGTTAACCGCGATTGGAATTAGGTGTACACCGACTTTGGAATTATTTGGAATTACATTGGAATTCATTAGATAATCTATTGTCGTCTACTTGGAAATGAAAGTGGAAGTGAAAGTAGGTGTACACGATTTTAGGTCCCGCTTCATCCCTCGGGGTAAACCAACTGATTTCTGAGTTACTATCTATATATATAAAATCCTATGTGTGTATGTACGCGATCCGCCCACGCCTAAACCACTGAACGTATCGAAACCATATTCACATCATATGTTTGCTTAGTGCTGGGGATGGTTTATCTAAATTTTGAGCCAAATCGGTTTGATTTTATTTTTTATTTTTATATTTAATTGATTGACAGATAAGATCTATAGAAATAGAGCCTCTAAAAGAGCCAAGCAAACAATACATTATCCCTGCCCTGAAAGGTCAGGTCTTAAACAATGAAACCCCTCTTAACAAAAGAAAGGGGTATACAGGTAGTCAGGTCAAAATTTCAGAAACTTTTTTTTTAAGATAATAAAATCTATTTTGAATACAGACATAATTTGTAAATTTAATTTTATATATATATATATATATATATCCTTAGTATGTATGTGCGTGATCGACCCATGCCTAAACCACTGAACGTATCGAAACCATATTCACACCATATGTTTGTTTAGTGCTCCAGATGGTTTATCTAAATTTTGGGCCAAATCGGTTTGATTTGATTTCACACGATTTTACATAATTAAATTAATTATTCTCAGGTAGAATGCCAATTGGGGTTTTAAAAAAGGTTTATCTTTTTCTTTTGTACCCAGGCAGACAATGGGTGTGGGTTAATTCGTTGTTCTCAAAGGCCTTGAAGAAGTATTATGATTATATTATAGATATATTTTATTTTCCCTAAACTTTAGAATTAAACTGTTTCACAGAAATACACCATTCTCTCTTAAGTAAAAAGAAAAATTTATATTTTTAAATGTGATTATTTTATTGTTATTAGTTGGCTAACCTGAGCCTGTCGGAAAGAAACATTCCAAATCTTAATCAATGTTTCTTATTATAAATACATTTCCCAGTATCTCAGTGCATTACATACAACGAATCATGGTGCATGCCTAGCATTACGATTGTTAGAAGAAGATTCGCATTGGGATACAACTCTTGCCGATGCTACTCTCGTTTCATCGCCACATCAAATACGATGTTTGTTTGCCATTTTATTGACAACGTGTTTTCCAACTAACCCGCCTAAATTATGTGGAAAATATAAGGCTTCAATGAGTGAAGATGTATTACATGCTCTACGTAGAATTCGAGGAGATCCAGATATAAATTTCTCGCCAGAAATATATAATGAATCTTTGATTAAGTTGGAAGATTTATGCATTATCATTTCGAATCAACCACTAATTAAATTAGGGATGCCATCAGTTAATCGGCCAGTAAGTGATTTATTTAATCGCGATATGCAACGTGAACAATCGTACAATGTTGATGGTTTAAATGCATATGTTCAAGCAAATGAACCAAAATTGTTACCAGAACAAAAATTACTTTATGATAAAATTATGCATGCAGTCGCTGCTCAAGAAGATGGTTTCTTTTTTTGGATGCACCAGGTGGAACAGGGAAACATTTTTAATTTCGCTCATATTGGCACAAATGACATCATCTGGAATTGCTGCCACTTTATTAGACGGAGGAAAAACAGCACATTCAACACTAAAATTATTATTGAACATTCAAACAAATGAAAATGCTGTATGTAACATTAAAAAGAATTTTTGGAACTGTACATAAATCAAAATTCATTCATGTATAAGAAAATATTAGAAAGAGTAAATCTATGCTTCGTCGTTGAATTATTTAACCTATAATCTTCAAACTAACGTAAGAGAGAAAAAGAGAGAATGAAATGAAAAGAGAGAGAGGAATACTAGAAGTTTCACTTCCGTCGTGCGTAAGCTTGACACACTCAGAATTTTTTATTTTGCTTTCGCAATGTAGTTAGATTATTTCTTGAAGCTGATTTTTAATTAATAAAATACGATTATATTTAATTAAAAATACTGTTGAACAAAATTATATTGCAAACAAACTTTTGGCCGTCTCGAGACGCTGCCCGCCAGGGCCACCCGCTCGGAGGGCCGAGGTGCAGATGGCGTGCCGGAGGCACGCCTGCAGCTTGTAGTATGGATATATAGTACGTAGTCACTTGGTGAAACACGTCATATCGTTTAATGCCAATATAGGTATTTTAGAAAAATATTCCTGAAATACATATAACAATAATATTACAATGATATTATTGTAATAATGCGGGGTTATTACTCTGCAATATTCTAGCACCATTACATAACATATTATTATAATAATATTTTTTATTAATATGTTATGTAATAGTACCTGAATATTGTAGAATAGTATTCCTGTATTATTACGTAAAATCATTCTTATATTTCAGGAATACTTTTCAGAAATATATTGGCATTAATCGATACGACGTATTTCACCAAGTGACCACGACATTTATAATTATTCATTTTCAATCCGTTGGTAAAATAGAATCTAAAAGGTGAATTTAAATTATCTAGTGGACGAGAAATACAATATAAACCACCGTATATAAATATCGCCCCTAAGGCAGTATTTGAATATAACAATAAGATAAATCATTTAATTATATATACAGTTAGCAACTTACACGTTAAATTGTGTATTTTTAAACCACATAAATATATTTATTTATTTATATATACCTAGATAAACACACACAAATGACATAAACAATTTAATAATCTCATAAAATTATAAATAATTTGTTGAGTTCTCAGAAGGATTACCTCAAAAATTGTATCACTTACCCCCAAAGAACATTTTGAGAAAACCTACTCTAAAATAAATTCAAATTATTCATGTTAATTGGTGGATTTTTCAAGGCTCAAGAGCTAACTTAAATTGTTATTTAGAAAGAATGAAAATCGAATTTTTTAGTAATTGAAAAAATGTGATTCATTCGATGACAATATATATTTATATTTCAAAATATTTAGTTATTAAAGACTAAACATCAAAGCTTATATATGTGATTTAATTAATCAATCTATTAATTTTGAATTTTAATATGTTTATTCATCACTTTTGACGTTTCTATAGTTCCGATAAAAGTTGAATACTGTTACTGATATTATTAAATATTTATTGAACTCTTGATCATAATAGTGCATAATTTTCAAATCAGCATTTCTGTAGTATTGCTGATTGTTTTTTACTTTATGTGAATATTATTATTATTATTATTATGTGAATAACTTTTTCTTTTAACGCCTAAAGGTTATGCAATCGATTCTCCTTCTTGTAGAATACAAAGCCTATCCTGCAGGCATTTACAAACTATATCTACTAATATTATCTACTAGTATTAATTTATGTATCGTCAGAGAAAATATATCATATTAAATTATAATTTATATTTATGAATTATATAATGTCAACTACAAAGTGAAGCTATCAAATCTTACCCCGATAAATTTTGCTTAACTTATGAGTTTTAGGAAATTGAGTACTTCGAAGATAACTGTTGGTTTACAGTTATTTAAAATAAATGTTAATATAATAGAAAAAGAAAAAATAATTTTACCAAAAAATAACACATTGATAGAAATTATTTTAACTTTAGCTAGTACTAATGAAATATATATAATTCGGATCGTCCTTATTTTAGAACTTCAAATTTTCTATACCGGGCAATTTTTTTTCCTATATACCTATGCCAAATTTAATTTCCCCCAAAAAATTGAATTTTTTGATTTTCAAAAAAAAAAAAAATGGGACGTGTTTCCGTTATCCAATAAATTTAAAATTTGGAGAAATTAAACAAGCCTTATATATACAATAAAATTGCCCGGTATCTGCTGAAATTATATACATACCTAATACTTTTTTCTTATGTATGAACCATCTTAATACACCCATATATATATATATATATATATATATATATATATATATATATATATATATATATATATATATATATATGTTGATTGTGTGTGTTAACTGTAGAAGCCAAATTAAAGCAGATTAAATTGGATATGGGCGGAACTTGAACCCCAGTCCTTCTCTAGGAAGTCGGCTACACCCTCGGTTAACCCGACTCCCAGGGAAATTATTTAATGACTTAAGAGATAGAATAAATATAATAATTATATCAATCTTTTCTATGTATTGAAATGTAAGATACATTTTTTTCAAAAATCATATTTTCTTGAGGGATGAAACTTTCCCAATCATCTTGACCTAATTCTTTGTATTATCCCTTTATTTTCTTAAAAGAATTTTTTATTAACCATTAATTATTTTTTGTTTAAATTTGATCTCAACAGACATCCTACAAGAAAAGGCTACCACAATTTTTTATCCTATTTTCTGTAAACTTAGTATTTTGATGCTTGCTAGAATTTACTAGGATGGTATATCTATATATGATATACGTATAATAAATACTATGGAAGTTTGTAACAACCCTCTGGGAAATGTTAGTAAAAAAACCCTGATATAACTCTCAGATTCGAAATGACGATCTCATGATCCACATTGATGGTAAGAGGTAACCTACGAAGATATATTTATTTAAAAGAGGTTAGATGAAGAATAATTTAATTTTTTTAATAAAAAAAACTCAAAAAATATAATAATATTATAATATATTCAAAAATAGCATAAAATAAATATATATCTAACATCTCTAAAAAAATAATTAATAGTCTTCATAAAAAAACCTCAGCAATGTGCCCGCTAAAGGCGGGCTTTGCAGCTGGGATATGAGTATTATAACGAGTATATAAATATGTACATGTATAATTTATTTGTTAAAGACTATAGTTTCGAAGGTTTGACCCTCATCATTAGTCTTTTTAATTATAAAGTACCTGGAACACCGAGCGATGATCGGTAATTTTTTGATTTAGTTAAAAGTCGATTTATTAATATTATTTTTAATTTTAAATCCATGTAAAAAGGTCGATATTTAATCGCAGCCAAAATAAAATAAAATTGAAATAAAACTTAATTTATATTTTTACCAACGTTTACACCCTCTATGGCCATCATCAAGACGTATCACTGGCCACAAAGTTTTGAATGTAATTGCAATTAAAAATAATATTAATATAAGTACACGGAGGTTCTTTCGTTGACCCTTTTAAATCCTGAAGAAGGAGGGACGATCCTTCGAATTGTCGGATTTTTTAAGAGAATGAAATTGATATTCTAATAAATTATTTTATAGAAAAATACCTTTAATTAATTAAATTGGCAAATTCTAATATATAATAATATTTGTAATGATCTATTAGTGGAATTTAAAATAAAAAACAATTAATTTTATTAAAAGAAAATTGAAAAAAATGTAATTATAAATTTTTATTCAAACAACCACCTGTGAATAATTATTTCAATTAACAAAAAACCCATCAAAAACAACTTAGCCGAAGATGAGACCATGACATATCGAATTGTCAATCCAAAAATCCCCTAACCCGTGAATTTCATCCAAATCGTTAGAGCCTTTTTCAAGAAACCGATTCTATATTTAAATACAAGAATTGCTCGTTGAATATAATAAGATAGTACCTGGAGCCACCGAACGATGCACGGTAATCAAATTAAAAAAAATAAAAATATATATAGTACACCCCCCTGGACCCCACCTCTGAAACCACCCACCTCGCCCCCACCACTGCACCCCCGCTCCGCCCAACCGCACCCCCAACCCCGCCTCCCACCCCGGGATCCCCCACAATTGGACCCCACCTCCTGCACCTCCCACAATCACCGCACCACACAATTTGCCGACATTCGGTATTGATGAACATTATAAAAAAAAATAAATAGGAAAAATAATTTTTTTTGCAACGAAATTTTCTCTGGAGAGAGACGGACTGGTAGAAATTTTAATTGAAAAGTAATGGAAGGCAAAGCCCAGAGGTAGTGAGGAAAGAAGAGGCTAACACATATAAAATAAGGTGTAATTTACTGGAATCCTTCTTCCTTTTCCTCTCGAACCGATCGCTTCGGAGGATTTTTCCCTCCTTCTTCAGGGTTTCAAAGGGTCAATGAATGAAACAACAAGAAGGCAACATTTTATTTGTTTCATTCGTTGACCCACTGAAACCACAGAAGAAGGAGGGAAACATCCTCCGAAACGTCGGTTTGAAAGGAATGAGGGAAGGATTCCAATAAATTACGCCTTAGTTTTGCTATGTGCGTTAGTTTTCTTTCCTCACTACCTCTGGCTGCCTTCCATTACTTTCAGTTAAAAGGAAAATAATAATAAAAAAATAATAATCGTATAGTATCTGAAATTAAAACAAAATTAAATAAAATTTGTTCCAAGTTATATAAAAAAAAGCCACTTCAACCATTTTATTTGTAAACACACCTGTAATGTTATGATTTAGACACCTGTTAAATAAAAACAAACAAAAAATTCCTAATTTTAATATAATATAATAATATTTGCTATAACCTATTAGTGGGTTTTAAAATTAAAAAACCAATTAATAAATAAAAGATAATTGAAAAAAACTTTTTTATTGAGATTTTCATCTATCAATAATTACTTTAATTAAGAAAAGATCAATTAAGATGAAATTTGTCGAGGTCAGACCTAGCCAGATCGTTGTCTCATCCTCAAAACTTGTTAATAGATTGAAGGAGAAAATAAAAGTGTGTGTCTTCTGCTGGAATTATAAATTTTATTTATTTATAACTTGTTAATAGAGTTGGTTTCATCAAAATCAGTAGAGCCGTTTTCAAAATAGAAGTAAGATACAAGCAAATATACAAACAAATAAATATATAAACAAACAATTTTTGCTCGTTTAATAAGAGTAGATTTAATTTGTTATTTCTCATGGGTTCGAATAGCCGACTGTATGTAGATAAATTCCCTCTGTCGTAATAGTAAGCAAGTCACTTTACAACAAATCTATAAATATTTCATATTTTAATATTTAATTTACACAAATTGCTTAAAATATTTTATCATTGCTTTGTAATAAATGAATGAATGTGTGTGTGAGTTTATATGTGTGTGTGTGGGGGAGGGGGGAGGTGCACGTGCGGTGTCCGCTTGATAGTTAATTCGTTTCAGTAATATTTATTCGAAATTAATTTTCTATTAATTATATATTTGAACAAAAAAGCTCACCTTCCCAGTGGTCAAAGGCGACAATAATATACATATATAAATGGTATCAATATCACAAAAAGCAATTTTAATTTAGTTTAATGAAATAGATTATTAAATCTATGCATTTATGGTATAGATATCTATGTTTCTATATCTATTTGGGAAATTAATTAAATAAATGAAAAATTGATTTTTAATACAATTAAAGGTAATTAAAATTGGTCATTTTTTGGATTATTGATGTTTTTTTGACTATTTTTAACCGACAAAAACGAGAAGGTTATCAATTCGACTGAATTTTTTTGTGTCTATATTACACGATTTCTTCGGCAATTGTGAACCGATTTTGATGATTTTTTGCATTGGGTTCAGTATAGTTTTCGATTAGTCCCATTTAAATTTCATTGATATTTGACCATTTTTGTTATGTATGTTCACGCAAAATTTCTTTGTGTATGAACCGATTTTAATTATTCTTTTTGGATCAGTATAGCTCCAAGGTGGTCAAGATTTCTATCTATTTATTTATTTATTTTATGTATGATCAGCAACAACTCTTTGTCACGTGGTCCGATTTCGATGATTCTTTTTTTATTGTAAAGGGGCTACCTTAGGGTGATCCCATATTAATTTGGTCAAGTTTGATGATATAATCAATAACGAATTAATTTAAATCTCCAATTCTTATGAGCAAATAAACGAAATTATAATAAATAAAATAGAAGTAACTTGAGTATTATTTTTTAAATCAAACACCCTTAGTTCCATCAACTGCTAAGCATTCTTTGAATTAGCTTACTGGTCTTTGATCTGAAGAATTGAATAGCTTTTTAAAAGTCACTGTTAATGCAGCCCAAAGAAGAACTTTAAAAACAATTACTTATCGGAAATTTCAATTAGGCTCTCTAGCCTGCGTAATTTCATACTGACATCATTAAAAATACATTGAAGAGTAGGGAAAAGAGATAAAAAGAGTGGAATATAAAACTTTCTTGAATGTTGGGAAAAAATTCATGAAAAAATAATAATAACGTAATTTTATACGAATTTAAATTATTATTTGAAATGGGAAGCGAATGAATTTATTATAATAAGAAAAGGATACAAGTTTACAAAATTTAGTCGGAGAAGTTGGGTAGGATAAAAAAATCGCCGATTATTGAATAGATGGTTGTGGTCTGAAGAAATGTTTGGAAATGGTCAGAGCAGTCATCCAGATGTTTCTATTATCCAAGAATCTTATTTTTTCATATGCTGAAATTTGCATTTCTGGTATATATATATATTCAGAACATTTATAAGCTAGAAAACATTATACAATTCTGTGTCTGGATAATATCAGTTTTTGAGATAAAATTTATATGCTCTTTTTCAATCCAATGAATTATTAAGCTTATTCATGTAGAGATTTAGAACATATTGCCAAGAGACTATGTGGAAACTCTGAGCGTTAATGGCTTATCATAGGTAATCCAATCCTAATATTATTTTTTGCATACCAATATCTTTCAGAAATTGAGTAAGCCGGTCTAACACGAGTCGGACCATATTCAGAGAGTTTCGTAACTTATAAATAAATATCAAATATTTATGCAGCAAAAATGGCTCAAATATGACATAAAATATGCAGAAATAAAGACTAAAATATGCAGTATAATTTGAAATAAAAATAATTGGTAATTTGATTCTTTTATTTCCTATACAAAAATTATTAATCTATTTACAAACTTATTCAAATTCCTTAGTAACTTTTTAATTAAGTCTTAAGGTGGATTTGTTGCAGTAAAAACTGGTTTTAGTAAGATCGAGTTCTTACTAGTTAAAACGTGTTTCACTGAATACCTTTGTGGCAACCAGAATTTACTGATGTTTGTTGAGTTTGGCCCAAAGGTCTAGAATCTTCATTTTTGACCTTCTGCCTCATTTCGGGTGTTTATTTTCCAAATTTTTCATCCTCATTAGAAGCAAAGTTGTAGAGGATGTAATTTTTGACATTTTCGTTTAAATTTTTTTTTGAAAATAAACACTCAAAATGAGGCCATAGGTCAAAAATGAAGATTCTAGACCTTTGGACCAAACTCAACCAACATCAGTAAATTCTAGTTCCCCAAAGGTATTCAGTGAATCGCGTTTTAACTAGTAAGAACCCGTTCTTAATAAAAACCGTTTTTATTGCAACGCTTGTGCGATAGTGTGTATCCACCTTTATAATTAATCTAATTTTTGTATATTTGAATTCTGAAATAATCGTCCAAAATGTTATTTACCTCTCGGTCTATTATATTGTTTAGAAATACCCGAAACAGGGGTGAAAGTCAATTTCAACCATGATTTTTTCTGGGTTCAGAATATTCTGTTCAAAAATGCAGAAAATCAGAAAAAAATCAAATAGTCATATGACTCATATCCTTGAGTTTGAGAGTTTGGGAGCTATATACCTAACAGTTATTATAGCTAATGATGTGATATTAAACTTAAAACTTTGAACACGTGCACGTCTTGACTTGCAAGGTTTTACTTTCTAGATCAAAATGGTCGCTCACAAAAAAAGTTTCCGAATAGGTAACTAAAATTTGTGGAAAGTGTACCAGTTGAGACTATTTCCTGTTATTTTCTAATGAAATATTATATAAAGATAAAAGTAAATAAATATTATATGCAATATTCAATTATATATTTTATATTTTGTTTATTGGGCCTCCGAGGAGCGGGCCGCCTCTTACAAAGATAAAAGAGCATTAGACAAATTTATTTACACATCTTTCACACTTTCGGTTTCAGAACAAATTAATTCAGATTCAGAGCGGGTGGCTGAGAGATGGCCTAGATATTAATTTTTTGACGCAGCACCCCCCATTTTGGGCGGTAAGTTTTTGCATTTTTGAGACTTCTGGGGGTCCACTGATTATGTATAGAAAATTTGGTTGAGTTTGCTCAAACGGCCTAGATTTTTAATTTTTAACCCCCCTCCACCCCCTTAATTTAGGGTCGACATGCACCAAAATCTAATCAGCTCTTAACCTTAATGGACCAAAACTAGGTGTAAAATTTGGTTTCGATATTTACACTAGTTTTTGAGCTAGCTCGTCCACAAAATTTGATAACGCACAGACTAACTGAAAACTTGAGTAAGATACGAGGTAGGTTTCAGGTTTGTGAAACCTACCTCGTATCTTACTCAAGCTTTTATTATTATATTAAAATGTTTCACCTAGAACCAACACCGAACTCCTTAAAAGTTATCACAGACTAACTAACTAACTAACTAACTAACTAACTAACTAACTAACTAACAGACTAACAGACATTTTGACAAAAAATTATTATCTCGAAAAATATAATTTTTTCGATGTTCACTTATTAGGCTTTTTTGTAGACCAAAATGCCATGGTTTCGCTCAATTTTTTTAATCGAAATAGTTTCAGTCGTTTTTGAGATATTTCGAAAAAAAGAAAGAAAAAACACTTTTTTCATGCACGATTACAATACTTGACGATACCCTGTATGGTAAAGTAAAAATTGAATAATTTGCATGATAAAACAAAAATTTCAGAAATATTGATTTAATTTCATAATACATAAACTATTTCCAGTTATTTGGTTAAGTCATAATGGACCATTCCAGCCATGAAAAGGAAAATTTCAATAAAAGCATTTTAGTATTTGCTTTCATTTATCGCAAATCCTCTTCGACTTAATGAAAGGCTTTTAGATGAATATTTTGGAACAAAATAACCAGATAAAGCCTTAATTTAAATAAATAGATCATATATTTACCTATACATATGTATACATATATATTAAATATAAGCTTTATATTCCTATTTTTTGTAGATAAAGAAACGAATCTATTTTAACTTTAACAAACAGCTCATACCTGGACTCATCGAGATTTTTTTGCAATAATTCGATGTAAATAGCAGATCTCTCAAAAGACTCTCCAGCCTAATTCTTTGGGATACAACCGCCTCGTGGACTGGATTGGCAGATTTAATTCTAATAAATTTAATCATTTTTAAAGAGTTAGGTGAAAAATGTTTAATAAAAAGTAATTAAAATTTCAAGGTAGGTTTATTTTGTGAAACCTACTTAGAAAAATTTCACTTACTAAGTTACTAAGTTTAAACCTATTCTCAATCTCAGTCCTTTTTATTTACTTTACCTACATCAAATACATAGAATTAAAATATTCTTTATGAACTTAATGGCGATATTGTTTTTGTGAAAAACTTTGAATTTGGGATTTTTATATAGAGGTATCTTTCTTTACCTTTCAAGATTTAGCTGAATCAAAAAAATTGTTTTTGAAAAAATCTATATCATGTCCGTTTGTGTCATCGAATTGTTTTTTTTATTTTATACGAGGGGGGGGGGGGTCTTTTGAAAAAAATAATAATAGAAATACACTTTAATTTGAAAATAATTAAATCCTATAGTAATATTAAATATAATATGAAAAGATTATATATATATATTTTGGGTTGTGCATAATTATCGCGGCTTTTTTCGCGATTTTTTTTCTTTAAAAATTGGCGTTTTGTTTAATTTTTTTCATAAAAATAATCTTCTCTTTTCAGTTAATGAAAATGCGTATCGAAAATCATATCCATATTCGCCATATTATGCTCTCTCTACCACTTGGAATGCAGCACAGTCATTTCGCGATCTCAACAAACTTTTTGGGGAAGGAACAATCAGCAAAAGCCAAGTTGAAAGATAACTCAAGAAGTTCAAAATGGGCGATACAAGCCTCGTGGATGACGAAGGATCAGGTCGAACATCAAATTTCGACGACCAGGCACTTTTGGCAGCTGTGGAATAGGACGAAAGCTTAACAACCAGTATGTTGGCCGAAGACTTCAATGTGGTCCATTTGTTGTTTCAAAAAGCTCGGAAAAGTATGGAAATTGGCTGGATGGGTCGCCCACGAACTCTCCGACAACAACAAAGCCTAACGAGTCAATCGAATATTTAAAAAGTTAAAATTTTAATTGTCCGTTTTATGTATTAAATTTTAATAACGACACAAAGTACCTCATTTAGTACTTTTTTAACTGTAAGTAAAAAAATTGCAATCATTTACCTATTAAACACATGAGCTCTATCAAGAAATTTTTAATTTCTTTAATACAATTAAATATTCATGGAATCATTAATATTATATCACCTTTAAAAATCATTAAGTTTTAAATTAACTTTTTATGATTATAAATGAATGGATTTCGCTACTTGGTTTTTATTAATGAAACAATCTATATATACCTAAATGTCTAGTATAACTTGAAGAGATTATGAAGATTAGAAACAAGGTCATAAAATATAAATACACTAACAACAAATATGAAATAATTTTAATAAAACAATATAATTAAGAACAGTGGAAGTGGAAGTACGTTCTCCGATTCAATGCATATTCTAAAAAGGAGAAGTTTATGAAAGCAATAAGAAAGCAATCGATGATGTGATGAATAGAACAGGTAATTAAATGTCTCTCCCATTAAGAAAATTAATTATTCAATTTATACTAAAAAACGTTTTATATAATTTTTTTCATGATATCAACTTTAATCGACTGAGAAAAAATCCAACGTCATTTTGACAAAATGACCTTTATAAAAATATATATCTATATAATGGGTTCTTCTTTTATACGATTATTAGTGTAATTAGATCACTCTGATTTATTAACTAAAACGTACTCGTTTTTAACAAGAATAAGGACAATTTAGAATTTGTTGAAAGCTTGCAAAAAAACTACCTCAAAAATCAGCGCAATGAAATTTTTCACAGGTCGTTTCATTTCTTGACATTTTTCACTTTAAGATTATATATAGTCACATTCGCCCTTTCTTTTCATCCCTTCCTTGGGAAAAAATCTTGTAAAAAAAAGACGTGTTTTCGTGGCTGAATTGATATATTTATATATGGTACAGTACAATAACATTTTTTTTAATTTCTATTTTCAAGAATAAGGTCTTTTATAAAAAAGGTAGCGCACATATGGGGAAACCAAAAAATGTAGCTCTTTGTAATCACAGACAGAGCGATAAATAATTATCCGATTTAATTATTTTTCAAAGGAACAATTGTTTATGTTATTTTATTTAGTGGAAAAAATTAAAATTAATAAAACTCGTGAATTTTATTATTGTTAACCAGATGGGTTAAAAAGGATGTTTAAAATATTTAAAATATAAAAGAGAAGCTTGAGCGATATGAGAAGTGTTTGCTGTTTATATTCAATTTTAGAATAATTAAGTCGTGGTACTAAATAAAGAAAATAAAAATCATCGAAAATGAATCGTGAATTTTGTTTTTAATATTTAAAATTTCTGAAATACAAGTAAATCAATTCAAATTTAATATAAAATATTTTTATTTATTTACTATAGAAAAAAATAATTATATATTTACTCATAATTTGTATGTATTTTATCTGTTTATTTTTTTTATTTTATATACACTCGTTTATTCTGGTTTATAAAGTACCAAATTATTAAATTAAAAAATTTGTTTTCCCATTTTTTTGACAAATATGGCTTAGCTATAGTGATTAAATTTACATTGTTTTATTAAACAAATATATAATACAGTAGGTGGCCAAATTACTCAAATGATATTTAACAAGTAAATTTATTTTATTCACACTATTCAAAAAATCTAGTAGTAATCTAGTCTAATAATCCTTTTGCCTGTCAACCTCAACCCGATCTAAAATGTATGGACGGCTCTAAAAAAAGAAATTTGCAAAGATAAAATAATAATTAACAAAAGGGACTTGAAAGAAAATATTATTAAAGTATGCACCTGCACTTCAAGAAATAGCCAAAAAATGCATTGCCAGCATATGCCGCAGTGCATACAAAATGTGATGCTCGAAAGGGAGGATTCACTAAATATTGAAATTGTATTTGTATTTTGAATTTGTATTTTCCTAAGCTAATAAATCTATAAATATAACAATTAAATTAAATTAATAATATTATGAGTTTAATAGTAAGCTAAACCCTTAAAAACGTATGAAAGATATAACTTTTCAAATGAGTATAATAAATTGGCCACCCACTGTATAATAATAGAATACAAAATTTCAATCAGACATCTCTATATAATGAGCTGATTACTCTCTCTTATATCTTATATTTATAATATTTAATAATCCCCCCCCACCCCCACACTTCTAATTCCCGATCACCGCCACTGTTCGTGTATACACCATCAATGTAAATTGTAATCATGGTAGTGTTGTACTATTGCCTAAAAATTAAAATGAATATATAAGAATAAATCTACATAAATAAAAATGTACTGTTACGCTTAAGTGATACGTTGAAGGATCTCTGAAAGTTCTTCACAGATTTCTTTGAAATTTTCACACAACATTCCATTCAAATACACGAATATTTTTATAGATATCACACATGTAGCATGTAAAAAATATTTTTTTCGAGGAAACAACGCCAGCGCCTCTCTTGGAGGTAAAAGCAAACAAACAAGATGGCCGATAATAAACGGACATATGTTGCGAATATAAATAGTTTCGATATGTCCAGTGGTTTAAGCGTGAAGCATAAGAGTTAGTCACAGCAACACGTGGTCGGGTCAGCTATTATCTATATTAATTTTAACCATAAAACGAGACGCTCCCTGCCATGGGCTAGTGACGCCGGGCCGAAGGCCCGGGCGTCAGCTAGTTGAGAATAAAAATGAAATTTTTTTCAAAATTCAGTGGTTACTTGCAAATTTTCAAATTTTTGTCAGCGAACAGTTTGACCTAGAAAGTTAAAACTAATCACAGGGGTATAGATTATTAATACAAACATGTGTGTCAAATTTCATTAGACATAACCATTCAAGAGAGCTTCTCATATAATGATTAGATAATTGTTTATTTTCTGCATTTTAGAAAGGCCCAAATCTAATCAATCCTTCGTTTTTGAAAGACAAGCATTTTACAATTTCTACAAACTTACTTTATCATGTACAGTACCGGAATTCAGAAATACTCATAAACAGACATTCATGTTTGAAAATGATTTTTCGTGGGGTTTTTAATTACGAAGCATAAACATGATCCGTGTTTATTCACTAATGCATAAGAAATAATTGATTAAGGAAAAATTTAACTGAAAGTTTATTAATGCATTGAAAAAGAGTTTCAATAGACTTAATATAGTTTTTTTTTTTTTTGTAATTTCAACTTTTGATTCCGAGATATAAATGGCATTTTTTAACAATGCAATTTGTGAACAATGTTGCTGATCATACGGTAATAAAAAACAATAACGACATGAGAAAGTACTTTTAAAAATCTCAAAGTCTTGTTTGCTTGTCAGGGTGAAAATCTTTTGAAAGATTTTCAATATTTATTGAATATCGCTCAATGGTTCCCTGGTGTTATTTTATTCAGAAATATTAAGTCAACGCAGCAGCGGTAAGATTGTTATTAATTAAATATAATATAAAAGAAATATCCCTTTAAATTCAATCAATCTCAGATAAAAAATTGGTAGAGAAATAACAAGCTTTGATATCTGATATGGAAGACAACCTGTTGATCCCAAGAGAAAGGTGCAAATTATAAGGGAAAGTAAACTGATGGGAACTGAATAGCCGGATATAACGAATAAAGCCATCATTTGTTAGATCCAAAAGAAACCTATACCTAAATAATATAGGTAAGTTTTAAAAAATGAACTGTATTGTGTATTGTATGATGATGTGTGGATGATAACGAATGATTATAATTTCAGCCAACTCCCATTTTTGTTTTGTAGACCCTGAAGAAGGAGAGAAAAAGTCTCCGAAACGTCGGAAATTGAATAAAATTTAAATAATTTATGGACTGGCTTTCATTATAACCTACTTATATTAGTAAGCTGGTTTGAGCTTCTCTTCACCCATCTATAGATACTGTTTTTGATAAAATGTGTTCCTGGTTTGTTCGTGACTATTTCTTTCTTTTAAAAGAATATATATATATATATATATACACAAATTGAATAGTTTCAAATGATAAATTATTATCAAATATGGTGTAGCTTTTGAATTTATTTTTAAGTTCAAGATAGTAAAGTTGAATATACTAGTATGTAAGTGAATTTTTTATCGATTACAATTTAGTCTATTCACAGGAAGTTCAATCATTAATTTAAAAAAAAAAAACTGGTATAGTGACAATTTAATATTTTGGAGCAGTCTTTTCCTTACTATGGTTTACCGACCACTAGAACCCCTTCAAAAAAGATGAAAAAAATCATATGAAGTGCGTATCACAGTATAGCTGAAAATTACCCATGAACATACCGTTGAGTGGAGAATTGCCCCTTTGTATGAAAAAAATAAAATAAAAAAATGAAGCTTCCAAATATTACCATTGGCGTAGTTAGGGATTTTTCCTAGAGAGGGTAGTCGGCCTGATGATTAACCACAGTAGCATAGGCAAGCCTTGGCGGGTGGACGGGGAATGACTTCTCCCCCGCTCGAGTCTCCACTCCGTCGGGATTGGAGGGGACCCTGCTCTATATAAGTAGTGATTCGAGGTGGGGCGGTTGGTTGGGTTTTGAGATGGAAAGAGTTCACCTCTATCCAAGATATACAGGTAGGGCTATAGTGGAGGGTATATGGATTGGCGTAGTTAGGAAGCTTACCTAGGAGGTCAGCCAGCCAACTGATTACCCACCACAAGGTTTCAATTTTGGTAATCCAATTAGAGATCAACTAACTTTTTAGTAGAATTGACAAATTTCGGAAGTAACGAAATAATTTAATGAGAAATACATAAGTGAAGTCTCGTAATAATGGAGTTTCGATTTTTCTAGGTAGAGCAATGAGTTTTGTAGAGGGGCACTGCCCCCTTGCCTCCCCCTAACTACGCCCATGAATATTCGACTCATACAAGGGCTTGAGGAGTCTCAGAAACTCAACGACGACTACGGCACGAGGTGAGCTCAGCGCATACCCTGTAAACCGCTAGGGCCGCCGCGTACTGTTGTGTCACACAAACGGGGGCTTCATCGAAGGGTCCCCATGTCACCACGATAATTTCTATAATTTTGATGTCTTAATGTTGAGGTGTCATGAAACATCCGATATAATGAAAATTAATAAATAAAGACAAAGATAAGATTTAGCAACTAAATAAACATTTTTTGAATTGAAATTAATTATTGTTTATTTTACAAATATTGTATCATGGAAAAGAACGCTATATTTATTTTTCAATCAGGCGCCTCTTACCCACGCGACGACTCTCGAACCCGGCCCTACGCTTTAGTCTGTCCAGCATGAAAGCGAATTCCGTTAATTTTGAAGAGCTAATTCAAGACTTTGCATCCAAAAGAGGCTGAAAAAATTATTTAATAACATGCTATGATTCTATATAATGTAATAATGCTTACCCCAATCATGGAGAAACCCCTGTTTTTTTAAACAATTTATATTGGAAATGTATTTTCTTGTTTGATTTGTATTAACATCTAAAAGGCATTTTAAAAGGATGAGCAAATGAGAAATATTTCAAAGGCATTTAACTATTTAAAAAAGGACAAGGACAAGTGGAAAAGTCAAGGTAGGTTGCTTTAAGAGCAGTCGAGGTAGTTAAGAGAATACACGTTCTATGAGAGTCTTGGGTTTGAACAGGGCAAGTGGTGAAAGGGCTCGTGAAGGGCTGGGAACCGGGGGAAGGGACAGCTCTTTTAAGCGAGATTTTCAACCTCTCTGTTCTTAATCACCGTAAGCGAGTTATTAATAACCGTTTGTATTAATTTTAAGATTTTCTTACAGGGGTTAGAATCTTTGCAAGATTACTTACTACTTTACATTATCACTAACAGAAATTAATAAATATGGTGTTTATTTAATATATTTCAAGAATCATCGGTTATTGTTTTCTTTTTTAACCGACTTCAAAAAAGGAGGAGGTTCTCTATTCGACTGAATTTTTTTTTTTTTTGTGCCTATGTTACCTCATTCTCCCTTAATTGTCAACCGATTTTTGAAAAAAAATTTTGCATTGGGTCAGTCTAGCTTCCGATTGGTCCCATTTTTTTTTCGATTTTTTTTCATAGGTATTAGACCTTTTTTATTAGGTTTGTTTTAGACCTAACCTCTTTGTTTATGAACCGATTTCGATGGTTCTTTTTTTATCCATAAAAATTTTTAAGAAAAAAATAAAAACCGACTTCAAAAAATTAAGTGCAACAAATATAAAAATACACTAAAAGGTATAAAATAATTATTATCTTATTTAGTTACAACTAAACGACGAAATATTAACACGAAATTACTTTTAAAGTCGGTGCCGCCGACTATACCTATAATGAGCGTACCCGCCAAACGTACTAAGTAAAGATCCGTCGAGTGCGATTCATAAAAGGTATATGTTTGGCACCAACTTCAAAGTAATTTCATTATCGTCGTTTAGTTGTAACTAAATAAGATAATATTATTTTTATACTACGAATGTATTTTTATATTTGTTGCACTTGAAAATTTTTTGAAGTCATTTTTATTTTTTTCTTAAAAAATTTTTATTTTTCTCTTTTTAGTGATGTTATTAATAGTGATTATATCATCAGAACTTGACCAAATTAATGACACACCATCCGAACGGCTTTTCGGATAAAAAGGCCATCGAGAAAATCGGTTCATAATAAGAAGATTTAGATCTAAACAAACAAACAACCTAATAAAAAAGGTCTAATACTAGAAAAATCGAAAAAAAAATGGGACGAATCGGAAGCTAGACCCAATGCAAAAATTTCAAATCGGTTGAGAATTGGCGGAGATATGAGGTAACATAGAGCACAAAAAAAAAAAAAAAATTCAATCGAATAGAGAACCCCATCCTTTTTTGAAGTCGGTTAAAAAGGGGTGTCTTAGGGATGGTGTCATATTAATTTGGTCAAGTTCTGATGATATGATCACTATTAATAACATCACTAAAAAGAAAAAATAAAATTTTTAAGAAAAAAATAAAAACCGACTTCAAAAAATTAAATGCAACAAATAAAATACACTAAAAGGTATAAAGTAATTATTATCTTATTTAGTTACAACTAAACATTGAAATATTAACACGAAATTACTTTTGAATTCGGTACCAAACAAAGTATACCTATAAGCGAGCATATCCTCCAAACGTACTAAGTAAGATCCGTCGAGTGCGATTCATAAAGGTATGTTTGGTACCGAATTCAAAAATAATTTCATGTTATCGCTCGTCGTTTAGTTGCTAACTAAATAAGATAATAATTATTTTATACCTTTTAGTGTATTTTATTTGTTTACATTTAATTTTTTTGAAGTCGGTTTTTATTTTTCTTAAAAATTTTTTGAAGTGAAAATTCAACGACCCTAGAATGCTAAAATTTGACATATTGTAATAACTTGAATCACCAATAAAGTGAGAAATCCCGAATCTTCATCAGCCTTTAAGGCTTAAAGCTTGCAGTCTAAATTTCCAAATATTATAACCCAAAAAAGAAATGAAATCCCAACAAAAACGCTTGTGTAAAAAAGGCAAAAAAAACCGTTGGCAAAAATGTAGTGAGATCTAATGCTGCTGCCAACAACATCATCAATTTAGTAAATGAGTCGAGAATACTAGTAACTTCAATTAAAACGAATGTTTTTCATTTTACATGTCCATCCTATTTCGTTATGTCAGAGGCTACGAGAAGAAAAACTACATCATATTTATCCAAATGTCGATATCGCGGTGAATGTGTTCACCTGTACCCCGGCATCAAACTCTATACAGCAGAATATTTTTCCTGTTTAAAAAAGAGAACAAAATTATTTGCGATCGACATTGTTGTAAGATAGACGTTAACTCTTTAGCTTTTGTTGTGCATTGAAAGAACAAATTTTGCAGGCTTGTTGATTTGAACGAAATTATTAATTATTTTGGTTTCGAGAAAGCCCGTCGCAAAAATCTATAGATTTATAAGATAAAGTACGGTTAAGGGAGTTCGAACAGCTTTCTATCTGGTTGATCTTCGAAAAAATATTTTGTATTTCTGCAGAGTGAAAACGTCTGCATACTAAATTTTTTAATAACAAAATTTTTAATAATGAGGTTAATTTCTAAAAAAATCTTTTGTTTTGATAATATTAATAAAAAGAATATTGAGATAAAATTTTCTTATGATAAAAACATTTATTTAACATAAAAACGATTTCAAGAAATAGAGTTGGAATTCTACACTAGTGCTTTTGTTATATTCTGTTGGCCGCAAATAACTTTTTATTTTTACATTTATGAATAACTAATTTACTAGAATGTCAAATCTATTGGAAAATGTATCATTCGATTCATAAAAGTTGAATTATTGATTTGTAAAAATTTGTTGAAAATGGTATAATTTGTATAGAAGTTATAGCCCTTTTAAAAGCTCGATCCAACTACTTCCATGTTAAAAGGACAATTTTCAATAATTTATTTCTCGGTTATGGAACAGACGATCAACTTCAAAATTCAGGAATAAATATTTAATACATAAATGTTTCGATGGTAAAAATTTGAGAATTTCTAATAAAATTATAAACAGTCCCGACCCCTCTTAAGATATCTACATAAATTCAAACTAATTTAATTGTTATTTAAATATGTATCGATATCCGATTTCACTTCAATGAGTAAATTTATTTTGAAACATGAGTGGCAATATTTGTGTACATATAGACGACAAATTTGTAATTTGTACTAATTTGTAATTAAATAAACTGCAACAGATCGTTGCTAAACTTTATCAAATTCATTTGAAATATTAATATGTTTGTTCTTTATTATTAATCGAATGTCACTTGCAATTTGTAGTTCATATTGAGTTGTTTACCAAAAGAAATTTGATCTTTTTGATTTTAAGTCGATTCTTCCACGTTTTCAATAGAGGTTGCCATTAATGGTCAAAGCATCAAAAATGGAATGCAATAAAGGTTATTCCTCTAGTATTAGATAAAAATCGATCGTTATTTTTGATTTTATGTCGATTCCTCCATGTCTTCAGCAATGGTTACCAATAATAATCGAAACGTCAAAAGCCTAATGTAGAATTTGGTATTTATAAATATTAGATGAGAATCGATGTCTATTTTTTATTTTAAGTCGATTCCTCCATGTCTTCAGCAATGGTTACCAATAAAAACCGAAATGTCAAAAATCCAATATAGAATGGTTATTCCTCAAGTATTAGATGAGAATCAATCGTTATTTTTGGTTTAAAGTCGATTTCTCTATGTCTTCAGCAATAGTTTCCAATAAAAACCAGAAACGCCAAAAATCCAATATAGAATGGTTATTCCTCAAGTATTAGATGAGAATCGATGTCTATTTTTGATTTAAGTCGATTCCTCCATGTCTTCAGCAATGGTTTCCAATAAAAACCGAAATGTCAAAAATCAATATAGAATGATTATTCCTCAAGTACTAGATGAGAATCAATCGCTATTTTGATTTTAAGTCGATTCCTCTATGTCTTCAGCAATGGTTACCAATAAAAACCGAAAAACGTCAAAAATCCAATATAGAATGATTATTCCTCAAGTACTAGATGAGAATCAATCGCTATTTTTGGTTTAAGTCGATTTCTCTATGTCTTCAGCAATGGTTACTAATAAAAACCGAAACGTCAAAAATCCAATATAGAATGGATATTTCTCAAGTATTAGATGAGAATCAATCGCTATTTTTTATTTTAAGTCGATTCCTCCATGTCTTTAGCAATGGTTACTAATAAAAACCAGGAAACGTCAAAAATCAATATAGAATGATTATTTTATCAAGTACTAGATGAGGAATCAATCGCTATTTTGGTTTAAAATCGATTTCTCTATGTCTTCAGCAATAGTTTACTAATAAAAACCGAAACGTCAAAAATCCAATATAGAATGATTATTCCTCAAGTACTAGACGAGAATCAATCGCTATTTTTGGTTCAAAATCGATTTCTCTGTCTTCAGCAAAGGCAACGGACAAGAAAACAACGCAGTTGCCATGGTTACTCATAAAAATTCCTCCCAAATTTTAGCATTTCACAGAGAGAAGCCTATCCATTCTTACTTAAGCAAGGCTAAATGAGCTATATTAAAAACTTTCAAATGAATAAATTTTAAAGAATTTAAAAAATTAAAAAAGTACCATCTAACTCTAGAGTAAAGTACTTTAAAATATGAAAATTTTACTAAAAACTTTATTTAACCTTTTTTGTGGTCCCCAAGGTACTTAATTAGGATATTAAATTTCATCAAAATTGGTTAAGTCATTTTCGGAATGGCATTTTAGAAAAAACTAAAAAAGTACTGAAATAAAGTACTAATGTTTGTGGGCCGATATGTACCAAAAACTAATCAGCGCTTCATTTTGTTAAACTAATGGTAGGTTTCAATTTCATTTCAATCGGTGCAGCAGTGCTTCAGAAAAAATCGTGGGCCAAAAGCGATAACGCCATCCATCCATACATACATACATACATCCGCACACTTTTCGTGAAAAAATCGCACTTTTTGGCCTCTCGACGAGACCCCATGTAATTTTGGCAAAACCGTCACGTGCTAAAATTCAATCTCATTGAATACTTCAATTTGTGACATAATTGAGTCCATGGGTTCCGTAGTCTTTACCTGAGGACCCTTTGAAGCACGCTTGCCCCGAGAGCGATTACAATACTTCACCCATGCTTTGCATTGGATAAAGTAAAAAAATTCATATAAAGCAAAAGAATGATTTTGTCCTTGTCTAATTCTAAATTTAAAGCATATGAAATTAATATCCATTTATTTTTATCAGAAGATATACTTGTGCGATATGAAAATCTGCAAATTATCCGAAAGTTCATTAATATTTGTTTTACTTTTAGTGAGCATTAATTCACATAAAGCTACTAAAAGACAGAAGAAGTGTAAAGAGTAAACAAAATAGACTCTGATGTTCTGTGAGTGGGGAGAGTAATTGCATTAAAATTCTTATAACTTCAGGTTATGAACCTCAATACTTATTTATACACCTAAAATAGATATATGGAATTAGTATGTATTCCGAAAGTAGACCTAGCTTTAACACGGAAATGGATTAATCCGCCAAGATTTTGATTGTACTAACTCTGTCTAAGATTTTTCATTCAAAGCTTTTTTGAGATTCTTAAAATCCCTTCTTCGGTCGAAATGATATTGTTCGGATTTGGACGTCATTTTGTTAAGAAAAAAAATGAGCAAGTGGGACAAGTTAATAAGTTAAATGTTCACAATATATTGCACTAAATATTATACAATTGTATTCGAGAGCTGCAAATATTCAAATATTCCAGCTCCCAGGCGGCTGAATATTTGTATTCATTAATTTTTTTTATTCGTGTTTGGAAAACGTGGAGAAAAAAGGCTGCCAGAAATGCAAGCTTAATTTTTTAATCTCACAACAATTCAACCCTCTCCAAAATAATCTTATGATTAAAATATTTTAATAAATTTTTTTGATTTTTAGAGAAAATGGATACATATTGTATAAGTTTAAATTTCAAGTTTGATATTATTTAATTTACTATCTCAGCGTTTCTCAACCTGTGCCGCGAAAGATTGTCAAATGTGCCGCGAGCGTTTTTGACAAATAATTAAAATTGCATAGGTTTTGTAAGCTTTTAAATAGTATTTGTAATTACTTCATTTGTTTTTTGTTTTTTTGTATCATACAACTTTTACTTTTTTATATATTTGATTGCCCCAAATGATTACAGATATTTTAGTATGCCGTCAACCAAAAAAGTTGAGAAACACTGTACTAGCTACAAGCTCTGAGAGACTGACAGATTAACGAATATTGTAGCGTAACTAACGAGAGTTTCGTTTTATGTATGAACGCAACACTAAAAATAATATAAGATTTTATTCTGTTTGACTAGAAATCAAAACCAAAAGAATTAAATAGTGAAAGTTCGTAGAAGTATGTTCTAGAGCAAAAATGTATTTCCAAGGGAAGAAAGGATTAGATTTTAACTTTCTAATTTTAGATCTTCGGCATGAAAAATAGCGGTAAATGGGAAAAAATTATAATCTTTATATAGATAGCTCTTGAAGTTTTCAGTATTATTATTATTATTAAACTGTACGAATGTTAAGGGTTTCAACTTGCTAGACTAAACCATTCGTAGATCATCATAAAAATTCGCAGAGGCGTACCCGATCTATGAAAAAGTTTTCAATTTTATTACAGGACATTTTACTAATTTCAACCATTTTTTCTCTGTACAGCTGTTAACAAGGATATATAAATCTTTTAAATATATGACTTGATCCTTTTCATCATTAAAAATGGATTTGAGAGAGCTCTTTCACGAATAAGCAATTAAATAAATGAACCTGGTACAATTTCAAATAAAAAACAACTTATTTTTGGGTATAGGCACATTTACTAACTTTAGATGGTTATCATTACGGAGTCTAATGAATTTGTTTCTTTCATTTTCAAGTGGAGCAGTTGTCTAAATCAAACAGTCCAATTCATCGTTCGAGACGAGAGCCGAGTTGAACCGATCGCCCAACAAGCAAGCAATAAATCATAGCTTATAAAGCCTCCTCTTTAATGCAATATATTAAATGGGAATAAAGAGGTAGACAGTGAGGGCATGTGGGTCGTTGGCTTACATAGGCCAGTTGTTCGCAGATCTCCTGCGTCCGGCTCCCAGCAGCCGAGAGATAAGTATCCGATGATGCGCTCCGGCGCTTCACATCCATCTCCATTAGAGGCTACAGATGAATCGAACGGAGCAAGATCGTGAACCCGGCAAAGTTAGGTTTACGACCGCTCGAAGTGAAATAATAAAACAGGCGAATCGCCGATTAATTGGATATTGTTTAAAAATGACGTCACAAGAGCTAAAACAGCTCGTTAGTTGAAACAAAAAACGGTATTTAGATAGTAACAGAGCTGTTGATTTTTCCTGAGGTAGCAGAGTTATTTGATTTTATGATGTACCTGGAAGATCGAGCTTCGCTCCCGAATTGAATATGTATTTTTGAACAACAAACTGTTTTCAGATTCATTTTTTCAACCATTTGTTATTAATTAGTTTACCTATCAAAATATGTTATTTTTTCCCAAAAGTGAAACCTGGTTATATAAATATATTTAATCATTTTTTATTCTATTAAATCAGTGATGTCCAACCCGAGAGGCAAAAGCGGGCCGCATGCGACCCAGCACTGCAATGAATGTGGCCCGAAATAAAATTATTAAATTCTTTTGAAACATTTAAGATTTTTTGTGTACTTACTGGAAACATATCAGATACAATCTGGTTATTTTTTCTAAAATAAGAAATTGGAAAATCATCACCCAAAAGTTTTCGAAGAATAAATGGGCGGATTTTCAATTTTTAATATGAAAAAATATATCAAGATTTCGGAAAAAATAATCATATGGCATATTTTGACTCCACTTTTATTAGATATAAATATTTTACTTAAAAACTTTCTGATTGAATGTGTTTTCAATCAGAGAATGAATGAAAGAAAAATTTAAAAATGTCTCTTTATTAAAATTTTATAAAAATTATCTAACCAGAAACAAATACTCCTGGCTTCACAATACTTAATCACTTTTTGGAAATATGAATTTATATATAGTAGGTACCTAATGCTATTTTCAAAAATAAAATTCATAAAAGCAAAGTTATAAGCCCAGCTTTCAGGTAAAAAAAAATAATGAAGTTTCGAATATTTATAAACCATTCTTCATCTAATTTACATTTTCAAAAATATTTATTATTTCAGTAATTAAAACTTTTCAAGTGCTAAATGATTTAAAAAAGCAATATTCTGAAGGAAAAGAACTCATAGATTATTATGCTATGATATGTTCCCTTCTACCATGGTGGATTACATATATCAATAAATTAGTCTATTTTATTTGTGGCCCGAAGGATTTATTTTTCATCAAATACGGCCAGTGTAAGCCAAAAGGTTTGACACCACTCCTTTAGTAGTTGGATTGTTTATCGAAAGGAGAAGTTCAAGCTCAAACCATCTGGGTGCAGATTTTTTTGTGAGAAAATCTCATCAAAATGGAAAACGTTTCGACATACAATAGTATTTCTCAAATTTGGTGGCAGCAAAAAGAGGGTTTAAGACTGTTTACAATAGGAAAATGTTAATTTTAGTTAAGTATTTGAAAAAGTAGTAGAAATCGAAATATTACTATTGGGATAATTTTATTTTTAACTGTTTAAATAAATATACTTAGTCAAGAATGGGTAGGATAAAGAAAATTCAAAAAGAAAAGAAAATATCTCATCTGGAAGACGCGTGGGAGCTCACAGAATGACTGGAGAGTCCACAACGCGTGAGTCCTGGAAAGCGTTGATTTTGGCCTGACGGGGTTCACAATTCAAGTCGCATGGATTCAAGGGAACATTGGGTCATGGTGGGGAGTGAACTTTGGACTCTGCAATAGAAATTGCTAGATATTGTACAAGCACCTAATAGTTAAAGGGAAGTCTAGAATTATCGAATTGAAAGATTTTTTCCAATTCGAGCGAACAGGTCGGAGGTTGTTTACGACATCTCCTGCCATTCAATTCAATCTATTCTAATTTCTATATTATAAACTCTAACTAAAATACTGATGGCAGTAAAAAAAATTCTCTTTTAAGATATGTTTTACATACGATTCTTTCTCCTTATTCTAATCAAGCATTGTAAAATGTACCTATACGAGTAAACTGGAATTTAAATCTTAATATAAAAACTAATTTGAATAAAAATCAATATAATTATTATTATGATTACTGAATCGAGCTGTTACGCATGATTTCCTTACATCTCCAGAAGAGCTATATTCACCCTCCCAAGAATGTAATATACCCAATAGCACCTGGATTATATTATTCTACATTATAACTATTATTTTTATTAGGAAATATCAACAGAATTGGTATATTTATATGAGGCCCTGAGTATTTGTTTTTTCATCAAATGCGGCTGAGTAAGCAAAAGTTGGACACCCCTGTATTAAATGAATAAAGTCTTTCTAAAAACTATTATAAAACCTTTATTAATAATTATAATGTTTAGGGAAAACAAAATATGTTAAAAACCAGCTCACAATACTTCTTCATTTCTTTGAGAAAATGGCCTGACCCAAACCATTGACTGTGTGGATACAAAAGAAAAACTCTTTATTAAAGGCCCCCAAACTTGGCAATCCTTTACCTGTGAATAATTATTATTTTGATTACGAAAAAACACATCAAATTAAAGTTACTCGAAGATGAGATCCTGACAGATTTGTCGACCCAAAAAACCCCTAGTGCTGATTTTCATCGAAATCATTGAGTCGTTTTCGAGAAACGAAGATGATAGAATGATTATAAAACTCAAACAAAGTTTGATTGAGAATGTTCCCGAATGTAATAATATAGTGTGTTATTATAGATATCCAGCTGCGAGCCGCCTCTGGCGTGTAACTTTCTGACCAGGGGGCCATGTACACTCTGGTATAATAAAATAACTTATAATCACCACCCCTTCGTAATAAAATAACGTATAATCACCATCCCTTCGTAATAAAATAATTTATACTCACCCCTCGCTACGTCACTGGTATTGTCAAGATTGAAAAATGCCAAAATGTTTTCTAATCTCCGGAATATAATTGTAAATAATTGTTCACACCGAATAAACCCTCTTAAAATTAATTGATTTTAAAGCACGAGCATAAATCTCGCGCGCTGCGAATTCATTTTCCTTCATAGCGAAATGAGTTGCTACTTTCCGACCTCGGTGGCTTGCATCTCAAGACCAAAAGCGTAGCTCGCCATTTTGAATCAGTATTCCTCCATTTTTTCAAAGACGCTTTTCGTTGTCCAAAAATTTTCCTCTTTGTTTTTCATTAAGCACATTTATTATATACCGGTTTTCATTCGCTCTTGATTTTCAGACGATTGAAATATTGGAATAGATTTATATCTGGTTCAATTGAATTTAAAAATATCTATTAATTCTCTTTGAGAGCTGATATTTTTCAGCTCATTTGTTTTCGGAAATTTTGCATACTGCAAAAAACTTGCTTTGTGAATTTTAACATTGAGTTATCTTAATAACTTCAGATATTATACATCTGGAGAGGTTCTCTTTCAGATAAGGCCACTGTCTGAAATATTTTTGAAAAACTGGATTTTCGAAATCCACATTGATCCATGTAATAAAAGATCATTATTATACATTTATCCAGAGGAAACAATCAGAATTGACGGTAAAATCTTTGTAAAACCCAAGTAAGGAGATTTTGAATTATTATCAAACAAAAGCCATATAAAAAAGGTATTATTTTTTTTCAATTTAATGTTAAAGCACTAAATATTTTAATATACTGTTTAACTCAATTCAAGAGAGTACATAAATATTTTCTTATAGGAATTCAATATTCCAAAGGTTCCAATTATTTCTGTTCATTTAAAATTAGTTTTAACCCTAGAACTATATTTCTGTTTATTTACAAAGTTAAATAATCGTTTAATCTAACCATTTAGGAAGGTTATTTTTTATTTCCTCTAAATAAAAAATAGTTTTTCTAAAATTTATATTTCTAAATATACTTTATTATATTTAAAATAGATTTATTTTCTTTCAAAGCTCATTCTGTTTTTGCATTTTGTTTCATTTTTTTTTACTTTATCTAATTTTCAATCATAATATTGTTATAACTAACTATTTTGTTGTTCTGAATCATTGTTGAGTTTTTTGTCCTTTCTGTTAATAAATCAGTTTGATGATCTCATCAACTTGTTAAAATATATAAATTAGCACCTTCATTTGTTTTTAAAAACCAACCCCAAGTTCCTTTTAACTAGCGGTAAGTCTAAAATATTTAACCAAGTCAGAATAAGGCATTCGTGGATGGGATCCTTGCCTGCAGATTATATATATTAATTCTAAATAATTCCTTCAAAGTGGAAGGGGATTGAGACTCGTGCATAATAAAAAACCGAGAGGAGATTAATTCGCTTCATCCAGGTTAATTAATTAACCATAGGAATTAAGATCCCCCCCTTCTCTTTTTATGTTAAGCGGGAGTTATTTGGTGGCGACATACACGGTCATTTCAAATCTCTGGATTTGATCTAAAGGAGTCTAAGAGAAATCTTAGTCTCGAAGCGTTAACATAAAATTTGGCGATACGTGACAGGACGCCTGAATTGGTTAAATACGATAGCTTGCAACCCAAAGATTCAGATCAACAAATAGCATTTTCATATTTTAAATAGAATCAATTTTCTAAAAACAATCGCAGAATGGCTGATGTAAAGAAAATAAAGAAAATAAAAGATGATTGGACTTCGTCCCACATCAGGCTACAAAGCCTAAACAAAATGTTAGAAAAAGTAAGTACTTTTCCACCTCATGCAATTAGTCAATTAAAACTAAAAATAGGAGATTTATTATCTTGTCTCAGTAAATTAATAGATTATATCATACGTGAAACCCTCACAGATCACGTAGAAATTAAAGATATCTACGAGTTGATTATAAATGCAACTCAAGATTTAGAGGAGAAGTCTATTATTCTCCCAATAGAACAAACAAATCCTAATAATGATGTAAATAACACTTTAGATCCAAAAACGAGCAACTTGTCTAGTCATATAAACTTGCCTAATATAAAGTTACCGACTTTTGAAGGACAGATAGAGCTCTGGCCCGCATTCCTAGCACTCTTCAGGTCAACAATCATGGACAACAACAGCATCGGGGATGCACACAAGTTCAAGTACCTCCTTTCGGCACTTCACGGAGAACCAGCCACGGCGGTAGCCCACTTATCCTGCATTGGAACAAACTTGCAAGTAGCTCTAGACATTTTGGATCAAAAGTATTATAAACATAGACAAATTGTTTTTAATTTAGTTGATAGGATTTTAAATTTAGAAATTATTTCGAAACCTTCCAGTGCAAGTTATCATAACTTAGCAAAAGTTGTAAAGGAAGTCATCTTACAATTAAATAATTTTAAAATCGATACCAAAACATGGGACGCCATTTTGGTAAGAATTGTCACTAGTAAACTAGACAAGACAGCTTACCAAAGATGGGCATTTGACCTAAAAAGTGACGAGATCCCTCCTATCGATAAAGTTTTAGATTTTATATTTAAGTTAGCGGACTCTCTATCAGAGCATGATAATTTTAAAAATAACAATAATAAAATTGTAAATGAAAGGTCTAGTTTTTCCAGAAATTCGCAAAACAGTGCCAAGCCTTTTATCAACCATTCAAGAAGTAGCTTCCACGTTTCTGCTAACAACAGGAACAATTCATTTTGCAGATATTGTAATGGAAGAAATCACAAAATAAGTTTTTGCAAGCAGTTTTTGGAGCTTTCACCGAGGCAGAGATCAGATTTTATAAAGAAAGAGAAAAAATGTCTAAAATGTTTTGGTTCTCACCGAGGCGAATGTCGGCTTCCAAATTGTCCCACTTGTGACAGGTTTCATCACAAATTATTATGTTTTTCTAGAAACCCAAATACTCAAACAAACAGCCAGTCGGAGAAACGTCATTCCAGACAAAGGTCTTCTGAGAGCCAGGCATCTTCACCAGGGCGTCAAAAGTATCCGTCTTCTTCGGCCAATACAGATTCCAGCGACAAAAAGCTTACGGCACATTGCTCCACGACCACAAGTTCTTCATTGTTGGGTAGAGGAGTATTAATAGGATATGATTCCCAAGAAAAAGGTATTCCCTTAAAATTCTTTGTCGACTCCGGTAGTGAAGTCTCTCTTATCTCTTCAAGGCTAGTTCATCAACTGGGCCTTAAAACATTTAGCTCTCAAGTGCAAATTAGCGGTATCCAGAATACTAAAGTAGCGCAGGTCAGTAAATCGGTAGTCTTAAAGTTCGGCTCGAAAGTAGATCCAAAGTTTAATACAGGTTCTGAATTCCTTGTAGTAGACAACCTAAGCTTCACCCTCCCTGCCGCACCATTTCAAAGAAAGCAATTCGATTTTGTCAAAAATCTCCCCTTATCTGACCATTCATTTGTGCACCCGGATAAAATTGAAATCTTGATAGGAGTAAAATTATTCACCAAGTTAATTATTTCAGAAATAGTTAAAGACCCTTCAAATAATTTGGTCGCCCAAAACACCTTTTTAGGATGGATTTTGTTCGGCGAGGCCAAATCATTAAATGTTCTTTGCTCACACTTGTCAGTGGATAATTCTACAATAAATAAAAATTTAATCAGGTTGTGGGAATTAGATCAAGTATCGCCCCCCTTAGCACTGAGGTATCTTCCGCAGAAATACAATTTACAAACAGCATTAATCAGCTTAGCACAGGGCAGCTGCAAGTAGCACTTCCTCTCAAATCCGAATTAAAACCCCTAGGAGACTCATTTACCAAGGCAAAAAACATATTACAATCCCAACTAAAATCTTTTAGCAAGAAACCCGAATTAGAAAAAAGAATATGTAAGATATTTTAAGGAGCTTGAAGCTAATAATTTTATAGAATTAGTCGGAGGTCTGGACGCCCACGACACTAAAAATAATAATAACCAGTTTTATCTACCCCATTTTGGAGTATTTAAAAAAGATTCTAATAGTTTGAGAGTAGTTCTAGACGGATCCTCCAAATCCACGTCAGGTTTTTCCCTTAACGATTTGCTAGAAGTAGGAGACCCACTACAGAATGACCTCAGACTGATCTTAAATAAATTTAGAACCTATAATTTTGTTTTATCAACTGATATTGTAAAGATGTATTTACAAATCTCAGTTATCCCAGAACATAGAGATTTTCTTCGTATAATATGGAAATACCCAGACCAAGATACACAGATTTACCATTTTAATTCGGTCCCCTTCGGGCTAAACTGTTCAGCTTTCCTAGCCATCCGAAGCATTAAATGGCTTGCGGATAAACACAAGTCAAAATTTCCATTAGCTTACCAAGCGATCAACTTTAATACATATCTAGACGACTTTCTAATAGGTGCAAGCACTATGGAACAGCTTCAGAAAATAATTCTAGAAGTCTGTCAAGTCTTAAAATTAGGAAATTTTTCCCTAAATAAATGGTCATCCAACTCTTCAGAAATAATCGAGTTCCTAAAAGAAAACCACATTTTAACTTCAGAATCAAAATATGTAAAATTAGGTGACCAGACCTCAATTTTAGGAATCCAGTGGGATCCAGTGTCTGATCAGTTTTACTATAATTCGGCTCAATTTAAAACTAAAACTCTTACAAAGAGATCAATTCTTTCAGATCTCGCAAAGGTGTACGATCCCTTGGGCTGGATCGCACCTTGCATCATTAGATTCAAGATAATCTTTCAAGAATTATGGAAACTAAAATTAGATTGGGATGATCCAGTCCCAAAGGAGTTTCAAGATAGGTGGGATGAGTTTCAAATACAAATTCCCCTAATCAGAAATTTTAGATTAAATAGAGTTTTAATTCACCCACAAGCAGATTCATACAAACTATTTTGTTACGCAGATTCTAGCCAGACTGCCTACGGATTTGTATGTTATGTAGTTAGTTATCTTAAAGATGAAATTGTTTATTCTAATTTAATATGTTCTAAATTCAAAGTGGCACCTCTAAAGGTAATGTCTATGCCAAGGTTGGAGCTCTTAGCAGCTCATTTAATGGTCACTTCACTAAATTCAATAATCCCGTCTTTTAATTTACAAATAACTCACATTCATTTGTTCTCTGATTCTACAGTCGCACTAAGTTGGATAAACACACCAGCTTACACATTTAAAATCTTTGTGGCAAACCGAGTACAGGAGATTAGATCCTTTTCCTATCCTCACACTTGGTCCTATATCAATACGTCCGACAATCCCGCCGATCACGGAACGCGAGGTTTATCCATCTCCGATTTCATGGAGTTAAAAATTTGGAAAACTGGTCCCAGTGAGCTCTTTTCCCAACCCTATACATCCTTCGAAAAATCCGCTGAAATAGAGATAACAGAATCAGAAAACAAACCAATGTTCAGAAAAGTTCTTTTTATTCAAAATGAGTCGTTTCTTAAAGAATATGTTCACAAATATTCAGATTATAGCAAATTACTTAGACATGGGGCAATACTCAGAAAGTTTATCGCATTTCTTGAATGTAAATATTTGAGAAAGCGAGACCCGAAAAAAGACCCGTTAATAAATAGCTCAATAAAATCTTCAGATTTAGAATTGATTAATTTCATCTTAATTAAGAATATACAGTTAGAATATTTCCCTAATGAAGTTCGGGCACTACAGAAAAATAAGTTTATAAGTCCAAAAAGTAATATTTTATCTTTAAGCCCTTTTTTAGACAAAGAGAAAGCCTTAAGAGTGAAAGGACGTTTAGTAAATTCCGATTTAAATTCAAATGCGAAGCACCCTATCATTTTGCCCAGACAGTCCCACTTCACCAAAATTTTAGTCGAAAATTTTCATAAACAATATCTACATTGCGGTCCAAAACAACTAGCCGGTCTAGTAGCGTCCAAATATTGGGTGGTGCAGGGTAGGTTGTTGTTTAGGTCAGTGTATCGTTCGTGCATAACCTGCGCAAAATACAACCGAAAGGGTTACACACCTCTGATGGGAAATTTACCCGCAGAAAGAGTAACGCCGAGTAGAGTTTTCTTCACTACAGGTATAGATTTTTTCGGCCCTTTTTTCATACATTATAAATTACAGCGTGGCTCACGCCCACAAAAAGTCTATTGTCTCGTCTTCGTTTGTTTCGCTACCAAAGCATGCCATTTTGAGGTATGTAATGACATGTCTACTGAGACCTTCTTTGCAAGCATTAAAGAGATTTATTGCACGAAGAGGGGTCCCCAGTAGAATATTTTCCGACAATGGCACCACCTTCGTGGCAGCCAACAAAGTTTTAAAAAGTGAATTAAACATTATTCAAAATAATTTATCGAGTGAAGTAGCAAAGCGATATTACGCCAACAATGGCATCGAGTGGTCATTCATTCCACCTTACAGCCCTAACCAAGGGGGACTTTGGGAGTCTGGAGTCAAGGCCTGTAAAACATTGTTAAAAAAGGTGATTGGCAGTCAAATATTAACTTTATTAGAATTTCAAACCTTATTGTGTCAGGTAGAAGCAGTACTGAATTCCAGGCCGCTTAACCCACTCTCCTCAGACGTTGACGATTTGAATTACTTGACACCGGGACATTTCCTGATAGGCAATGCTCTTGTGGACACAACTTCTTCGTCCGACTCTGTATCTCACTTAAAATTATCTTCTAGGTATAAGTTACAATGTGAGTTATACCAACAATTCTGGAGGAAATGGTCTTCTGATTACCTCCACACTCTTCAGCAAAGGCACCGTTTTAAACGAGATGTTAAAAACATAGAATTAGGACAGTTAGTCATGATTCATGATAAGAAGCTATTTCCCACTCAATGGTTAATGGGTAGAGTAACGCACTTACACACCGGTCAAGATGGAGTAGTGAGAATAGTTTCACTTAAAACCAAGTTAGGCGAAATGAAAAGACCAGTAGTTAAGCTTACACCTCTCCCCATAGAAACCAATAGTGAAACAGTTTAATTGCTAATAGCTTCCTTTACTATAGTTTTATTTTGTCATCTTTCATATTTATCCTTTACATTTTTAGTAACAAGTGTTGGAAAGCCCCAGACTTTCCAAGAAGAGGGGTTATGTTCACGCCGAATAAACCCTCTTAAAATTAATTGATTTTAAAGCACGAGTTTTAAATCTCGCGCGCTGCGAATTCATTTTCCTTCATAGCGAAATGAGTTGCTACTTTCCGACCTCGGTGGCTTGCATCTCAAGACCAAAGCGTAGCTCGCCATTTTGAATCAGTATTCCTCCATTTTTCAAAGACACTTTTCGTTGTCCAAAAATTTTCCTCTTTGTTTTTTCATTAAGCACATTTATTATATTCACCGGTTTTTCATTCGCTCTTGATTTTCAGACGATTGAAATATTGGAATAGATTTATATCTGGTTCCAATTAATTTAAAAATATCTATTAATTCTCTTTGAGAGCTGATATTTTTCCATCGCCATTTGTTTTCGGAAATTTTGCATACTGCAAAAAACTTGCTTTGTGAATTTTAACATTGAGTTATCTTAATAACTTCAGATATTTTACATCTGGAAAGGTTCTATTTCAGATAAAGGCCACTGTCTGAAATATTTTTTGAAAAACTGGATTTTCGAAATCCACATTGATCCATGTAATAAAAGATCATTATTATACATTTATCCAGAGGAAACAATCAGAATTGATGGTAAAATCTTTGTAAAACCCAAGTAAGGAGATTTTGAATTATTATCAAACAAAAGCCATATAAAAAAGGTATTATTTTTTTTCAATTTAATGTTAAAGCACTAAATATTTTAATATACTGTTTAACTCAATTCAAAGAGAGTACATAAATATTTTCTTATAGGAATTCAATATTCCAAAGGTTCCAATTATTTCTGTTCATTTAAAATTAGTTTTAACCCTAGAACTATATTTCTGTTTATTTACAAAGTTAAATAATCGTTTAATCTAACCATTTAGGAAGGTTATTTTTTATTTCCTCTAAATAAAAAATAGTTTTTCTAAAATTTATATTTCTAAATATACTTTATTATATTTAAAATAGATTTATTTTCTTTCAAAGCTCATTCTGTTTTTGCATTTTGTTTCATTTTTTTTTACTTTATCTAATTTTCAATCATAATATTGTTATAACTAACTATTTTGTTGTTCTGAATCATTGTTGAGTTTTTTGTCCTTTCTGTTAATAAATCAGTTTGATGATCTCATCAACTTGTTAAAATATATAAATTAGCACCTTCATTTGTTTTTTAAAAACCAACCCCAAGTTCCTTTTAACTAGCGGTAAGTCTAAAATATTTAACCAAGTCAGAATAAGGCATTCGTGGATGGGATCCTTGCCTGCAGATTATATATATTAATTCTAAATAATTCCTTCAAAGTGGAAGGGGATTGAGACTCGTGCATAATAAAAAACCGAGAGGAGATTAATTCGCTTCATCCAGGTTAATTAATTAACCATAGGAATTAAGATCCCCCCTTCTCTTTTTATGTTAAGCGGGAGTTATTTGGTGGCGACATACACGGTCATTTCAAATCTCTGGATTTGATCTAAAGGAGTCTAAGAGAAATCTTAGTCTCGAAGCGTTAACAATGATATTTAATAAAATAATTTTATAATCATTTAAGAAAAACTTCCAATAAATTTTGGGCCCATTAGCCTAAAAATTTAATCATATCTCTCCTTTTAAATATGGAGACTCTTCTATGTCAAATAGGTTGCTAGTATTTTTGTTTGAAAATTTAAGATTTTGAATTATTTTTGAACTCCCTTGTATTTATTTAACAGCCTAAGCGCGGCCAATCAGTGATCTCCATTGGATCTCTTTAGCCAATCAGGCAGTTGTTAAGCGGATTATACTAGTAAATGATTTTTAAATAGCAATAACACAAAATAATTTTTTTGAACATTCAAGATTTTGGAATAAGGTTAACGATATACAGGGTGGCGCAGAATGAGGTCCCTAATTTGAAGGGCTAATTGTAAGAAAACGGTTAAAGATATATAAAAAAGGTTTTTATTGCTCAAAAGTACATATAATACCGTTTTTTTTCACGGTGTTTTCGAAATGATATCGTCCAAGTGGCGGCCTTGACGAGCAATGCACATAATGAGCCTTTCAAAGAAGTTTTCGGATACTCTTCCCAGTATATCTTGCAAAATTCCAGCGATGACGCCCTTAATCGCCTCCTTCAGAGCTTCAAGGGTTCGAGATCGAACTTTCTATACCTCAGCTTTGACGTGTCCCCACAGAAAAAAGTCCCACGGGGTCAAATCAGCGGAGCGAGGGGCCCATGGTACATTCCCCTGGAAAGAGATCAGGCGACCGGGAAAGAGCTCTTGAGAAATTTTGCGTGAACGACTGACAGTATGAGCCATGGCTCTTGTTGAAACCAGAAGACTTGGTGTTCCTCGCCATACTCTTCCATTTTGGGGCGTAAAAAATGCTCCATCATGTCATAATAGTGAGCCGAATTCACAGTAACATTTAATCCTTCGGATTCAAAAATAAGGCCCAATAATGCCTATAGAGGACCCAGTGCACCAAACTGTTACTTTGGGGCTGTGAAGAGGTCTTTGATACAGTTTACAAGGGTTTTCAGATGCCCAGTAACGTCAATTTTTACGAAAAACTCCTCTGCCACAACGCTTTCTCCGTTTTTTAAAAACCTCTCCACAACAAAGCCCCGTTCCTCATCTGACCATGGCATGGTGTCTACTGAGAACGGTATTTCTCACCCAACCTAACGGCACCTGCCACGCCCGTCTATTCGGTCTGGGGGCCCTTCAGTGATTTTATGGAACTAGGGACTGCATTCTGCCCCACCCTGTATAAATATGTATTATGTATGTATGTATATATATATTAACATTAGAGTGTGGCAGTTCAAAAAATGCAGCATCCTCTCAATCTATAGGAAATGGCGTCAAATTGATTTAGACAGGCCATTTTTATGCCATTTATTATAAAAAAAATTATAAATCCTTTTGAGCTCTATGTTTACTATAATTTGTTAAATCAAAATCCTTACAGCTGTTTTTGAAAATTTCGAAAAAACTAAAAAAAGTAACTGCTGGAATAAAGTACTAAAAAATAGTTTAACAATCGGATTTTTGGTTCCTGAAATTGATCAAAGTAAAAAACAGCCCTTTTTTGGGATATTCATCTATATCTCATAACAAGTGTGTTTTTGGCAATGTTATATAACAAAAATTCTCAATAAATTATGCTCCTTTCTTTTGTTACATAAAATCTATAGTTATTCCGAAATGATCTGCTGAATTCATCAATTAAGAGCGTCATAGGGTTACTTTAAAGAGTCCTTTAATTCTATTCATTAGATCAACACGATTTATTTATTTTTATTTTTTAGGGAAAATTTTTAAAGTGGCGATAATGAAGTAAGTACTTTCTCGTCCCCTATCTCCTCCCAATAAGAAAATGTTGGCACCGGCTTTGGAAATACTCGATATGGCCTTATTTTATGTTTATTAGAGACTAAAACCAGCCCCAGAGCTGGTCATGTCATAAGTATTTTGGCGACCCAGAAAAAAATTAAAAAAAGACTCCTTTCATCATCATTTTTGCGCTCGCCAGATGGCCAGTCTGTGCCAGAATCTAGTGGATATCATCCGAAATTTTTAATTAAAATCGTCCTTAAAATTAAAAGCCAAATTGAAAATTTTAAAATAAGTATTATTAATTGAGCCGATTAAAAGTTAACTTTATTTTTAGATAAAAATTATGGATGGAATGTTAGAATGAATTACAAAGCTTGAGTATTTAAGCAAAAGAAGGGGGAAGTGAGTGATATGTAAATTAATTATAATTTGCAGTTGTATATATTGAATGAAGTAATTCACTCCTAATGAGGACATGGATAGTAAATAAATGGAGAGGAAGTTAATTTTATTCACTCTTAATAAGGATACTATCTTTAAACTCATGAAGAATAAGTTGATGCTTATTTTAATTTTTATCTTAGCAGCATTGTTGTGAATTTTAACATCAAGAACGCAGTGTTTTAATAATATTTAAGTAATGAGACAGGTTTTTTTTAGCATTTTACATATCCATTTTCTACACGCTTTTTCGAGACTTTTTTCCCAAAAACAGACTTTTTGCATGCTATTTATCGTATGCAAAAGAGAGACTTTTCCGCACTCTCTACTGATAACATCCTTACTAATCAGACAAATTTATAGATATAGGTTGCAATAGCTTCGAGACTGAATTTATTTCAAATAAAATATCATGCCAAAGAATTACACCACATATAAACTTGTAATTTTTTTATATTTTTTGAAAACCTACTATAGTTTATATGGTACATCTCTTTTAGGGTCTTCTAATATTTGGAATAATGCATCATAGATTTCGCAAAGTTGAAATGGTAAATGTTACAAAATTTGGTTTAGTTTTTGCATTTCTAGTACTCTAGGCGGCCACAAATTAAGTGTAAAAAAAAAAATTGTTTCAGGTAGGTTAAAAGTTTTATAAATTTCATTTTTGACCCTCCCCCTTTATTTTTGGTAGGATTGAATAGATGACACCAACTTTATGATTTCTTGTAAGGAGTACAAAATTTACTTCATGGTAGGTCCAAAGGCTTAAAATTTGCATCTATGCCCTCCTCTCCATTTTGGCTTGTTGGTTTTTGTATCACATTGTTATGTCTCGGGAACTAAATTGGTATAGAAAATTTCAGCTCGATCGGATAATAAAAAGTGAGTTAAAATTTGGAAACAAATTTGGAACCAGAAAAACATCCTAACCAAAATCCTAACCAAAATAATCCAAAGAAGAATAGAACAAAGAGTTGAAGAAAATCTGGGAGAAGACCAGTTCGGCTTTAGAAGAAACAGAGGCACCCGAGAAGCAATTCTCTCTCTTAGACTAATAATAGAAAGGGCTTTTATCAAGGAAGAATCTGTCTACATCGGATTCATAGACCTAGAAAAAGCATTCGATAACGTCAATTGGGAAATTATGTTTAAAATCTTAAAACAGGCTGGAATAAAATTCAGGAGAGAAGACTAATCTACAATCTATACCAAAACCAGACGGCAATAATAAATATTGGAGATGATCAAAGAGAAGTCAAAATAAAAAAAGGTGTAAGACAAGGATGTGTGCTGTCACCCATGATTTTCAACTTATACATAGAAGAAGCGATTAAAGAATTCAAAGACAAAATTGATACAGGTATCGAAATCCAAGGTCAAAAGATCGCTATGTTAAGATTTGCCGATGACATTGCCCTTCTAGGAAGCAACAAAAAAGAAGACGCACTGAATGGAATTAACCAAATCCTAATAGAAGAAATCAAAATGAAAATAAACAAGAATAAAGTTCCTCCTCAATCAGCTTAGAAAACAGGAAGATGCTATTGAAGACATATATGTATGGAGCATAGTCATGTACGGGTGTGAAAACTGGACAATTAGAGAAGAGGAGAGAAAGAGATCAGAGGCTTTCGAAATGTGGTGCTACAGAAGAATGATGAATATCAAATGGATGGATAAAATTACAAATGAAGAAGTTCTTGGAAGAATCGGAGAAAGAAGAACATTGTGGAAGAGTCTGAAGAAGAAAAGAGGTCAGATGATGGGGCATATGTTTATATATAATATTATTTTTTTAAATTATTTTATTTATTTGTTTATTATATTATATAATCGTACATTTAAATATATTAAATTATAAAGTTAAAAGATATATCAATATTGTGGACTGAATGACTTGTCGAACCATAACAAATGCCTCGATCATGGCCGGGAGGCTTGCGACCCAGCCTTGATAATACAGTCCAAAGAATTATAAATGAGAAATAAATCGATTTTATTTTATAGATTTCATCTATCTGGAGGTTCGCAGTATCTGTCTAATATAAGAAAATAGCATTTCAATTAAACATTTTGTAGTTTAAATCAAATTTTAGGAAAAGATTGAGTTTTTTCTCTCGAGCAGCGAGTCGACTAGAAATGCCAAAAAGTTTTTTTTTCTCATTACATATTCAATCAGATCTATTAAAATTTAATACTTGTATGTTATTTCCTTAATTGTTTATATAAAATAATTATTACTAGGAAATTTTCATTTTTAAGGTAGTTGTTCCGCCAAATGGGATTTCGTAGGATTTTTCTGAAATTTAGATATATTATTATTGAAATACTTGTGCATCGATTGGTGGCAAAACGAAATTGATGAACAATACAGTTCCGGAGATATTTAATTTCAAAAATCGAGTTTTTTCGGGCTCTTTAGCATTGCACTATACGGGATATCGGAAAATTTACATACATATTTAATTATAATTAAGAAACCCTTCGTACAATTTTTATAAAAACTAAACCAACATTAAACAATAACCAATACATATTTTAAGACAAGTTCATTCATAGTTACAACACAGTTTCTGAGATAATAAGGAATAAATAATGAAAAATGTATATAAAAAATTCTCACTAAAAACATTTTGGCAACAGCGCATTTATTAAACCAGCGAAAGAGGGAGTAAAAAGTAGAAAGCGCGCGTGCGCTAGATTTTTTCAAAATTATAATTTTCATAAGATGTAACGTAGGCGTTGATTACATTTGTTAAAAAATAACAAAACGATATTTATAGAAATTTTTGAAAATATTATTATTTTTATTATTATTAGTTCACTCTTTAAAGTATATAAGTTTAATTTTTTTTCTGGATAAGGGTATGGCTAATCATTTTTTACTTTACCATACAGGGTGTATGGTCAAGTATTGTGATCGTGCATGAAAGAAGCGTTTTTTTCTTCTTTTTTTTCGAAATAATAATTGTTTTCTCAAAATGTCTGCTAGTTAGTCTGTGCGTTACCAAATTTTTGTGGACGAGCTAGCTCAAAAACTAGTGTCAATATCAAAACCAAATTTCACAAGTAGTTTTGGCCCATTGACATTAAGAGCTGGTTAGATTTTGGTGCATATCGACCCAAGTTAAAATTTAAAATTATAATCTTTTCAAACTAAAAAAAAACAAGAAAAATGAAATATACAATAAAATAAACCATAGCAATCTTGACATTTTATTGAAAAAATAGAATTCAAACCTAATCGCCTTTCATCAACAATATTTTTTTAATAAAATATCTTTCTGACAGTGACAACAGGTTAGGTTATTCGCCAACTTCAATTATTCGGGTACCTACATTAGCACTCTTAGTACACATTTTTTTCGTTTTTTTCGCTCATTCATACCGCAACAGCTTTTAATCGTTTATTTAGAACTTTTTGATTAATAAATCGACCTTTAAAATGTATTTTATCATTCATTTTATCTGTCATTTTAATGTCCTGTATAAAAATATTCAATCTCTTTCGATGTTGTCAAATTTCTCAAACGAGCACGGGATTGGCTAGATTTGGTACAAAATCAGCAAAAAGTGTTGGCCTTATGAACTATGAATCCTTATTGACTGTTCTATATACTTGAGCATTAACTTTTTTGCTGGTATTGTCGCGAAACAACTACCTTAAGGGTAGTTTATTTGAAGTCTAATTTGTAAAAACGCTAATTACTCCTTTGAAATAATTTTTAAAAACATGAAATTAATAAATATTATAAAATAATTAATTATTATTTATATATATTATAATATAATTTTCTACATCCAATACGATCATTTCCTACACCTTACCCAAGATAGCATTCCTGACTAATGACAAAGGGTGAATTTAAGATTCATGTCATTCAAGTTTGTAGGAAGCAATTGGAAAACACACACAAATCTAATCAAATTCATTGAAGACCATCTCTTGGCTTTCGTGACAGTGATACTATCAATGACTCCACGGCTTAGAGACGTGTAAAAAATACCGATAGATGTTACTACGGATGAACAATCGCTGCTGGACGTGTGACAATTATAGTGCATTACGTGTTCTGTTACATTTAATGCAGGGCCTGTACCTACTCAAAATAGAATGCACATGCATGTTTTTATTGTTTAGTTCTTTTATCAACGCTTCCAATGACTCGAAATGTATTTCTTTCTTTCTAATACAATTCCATTTAAATAAATTCAATAAATATAATTAATTATTATTTTAATTCTTATTTTAATGACAATTCAGTTCGGAAAATAATGAAATTTATTTATTTTTTAGAGTTAATATTCAACGTTATTATTTTATTTCGATACAAGTTTTGTGTGTTTTTGTCACAATCGGGGCCAGATTTAAGCACAGGCTGCATCCGCACCACAAAGGCTCTACTTTTGTTTTTAAATATATTTAACAAGGTTTCAATGGTAACGATGATAACAAGAAAATTTAGACGAATGTGTGGCATGACTATTTGGTGGCTAAACTATTAATACATGTTTGTTCTGGAATTGTAATTGTATTTTTGTAACTTAATATTAATAATGTTATTATGATTGTAGAAACCCTGAAGAAGTCGGCAAAGTCGGCTGATAAATAAAAAAGTCACACATAAAAACTTGTCCTTATTTTCTAGTAAACTTTCAAATATTTAACAAGGTTTCATTAAAGAGTCATGCACATTTATTTTTAAGTTTTTAATACGATAATTACTGAAAATGCGGTTTTTGTAGGTTAATTAAAAAAAAATATTTCCCCGGTAGGGCCCGCGCCACAGGTCCAGCCTAGGGTCCCATAGATCCTAAATCCGGCCCTGCTCAAAATTATTGCTAAATTAAAATACTCTTGTTTAATTAATTCACATTATGAAAGAATATGGTTTCCAAAAGTGGAGATCCATCTTTGAAAATCTTATAAATAATTATAATAGCTAACATTACTATCGGTTCTTAGCCTTAGTAACATTCATCTATCTATATAATATATAAATATATTATTAATTAATTTCAATCGAACTAGCGCTTTCTCCAACCCTTTTATTCCTATGACCTCCAGAGACTGGAACTCGCTCCCACCCACCGTCTTCCCCGCGACTTATAACCTTCAGCTGTTTAAGACCCGTATCCACAGATACCTTCGACCCCTACCCAGCCCATAAAAACCCTTCTTCTTCTTTTCACGATGGAGGGGCCAACCCAGGTCTTTAGGGGATGCACCTTTTTGGTGTAACTCCTTCTCTCATCATTATCATTAAAAAATATAATATATTACTTTACCATATAGAGTATGTATGGTCAACTATTATAATAAGGCATGAAAAAATTGTTTTTTCGATTCTTTTTTTATCAAATTAATTTTAGTCGTTTTTTAATTTAACAATTCAAAAACGACTAAAATTAATTTGATAAAAAAAAATTGAGCGAAATCATGGCGTTTTGCTTTACAAAAAAAGCCAAATTGTGTGAACAGCGAAAAAATTATATTTTTCGAGATATTAATTGTTTTGTCAAAATGTCTGTTACATAGGTACGTTATCAAATTTTGTCTACGCTCTAGATCAAAAACTAGTGTGAATAACAAAAAAAAATTTCATATGTAGATTCTTTATATTGAGATTAAGAGCTGATTAGATTTTGATTGAAATCGAACTAAAAATTAAGGGAGCTTTATATAGCTTATATTCTCCTTTATAAGAAGATATGATAAATTGATAATCAGTCCGAAATTCAGAGGGATGACAGGGTTCTTTCGTAAATTATTATAAATTATTTATTAAATATAAGAGAGAGGGCAGATGTATGGTAAAGTCATGTGGATGGCCACATCAGTTTATTTTTTAAAGGTGATTATTTGGCCTCGAGACGCTGCCCGCCAGGGCCAGAGGGCCGAGTTTCGAGGGCGTGCCGAAGGGACGCACGAAAAGCTCATTATATATATTTACTTTAGAAGGGGCTCTTTCTACTCTCTTATTGATCGATCTATCTGGAAGAACTGTAAAAACAAATGAAAATTTTTGGGAGATAAAGAAAAGAAAAAAATAATTATTAATATTAGTTTTTATTATTAAGAAAATATTTTTATTAATTATGTTGTTTAATATTATATTTTTTCAGGTTGAGAAATACATTTTAAATATTTTTTAATAATTTATCAAAATGTTTATATATGTAAATTATGAAGTTCCTCACGTAATTCTCTTGTTGCTCGTTCTAATTGATCAAGTTCCTTGCTAAGCGCATGAAGCTGACGATCATTACTGATGGAATCATTTTTTTGTTCTACAACTACACTTCTGATTAGTCGATTTAATGAATCATTTCCTAAAATATTGTCATCATCTTTTTCAGAGAGAATTATTCCAAACCGATTACATTGATCTTCCAATTTTTTAGAAAGATTTTCAAGTTCATGTGTTAATCGATTGTTTTTAGCCCGTTGACGAAAAATCTCCTTTTGTAATTTTGTTCGATTCTAATTAAAAAGAAAACGTATAAAAGAATTTATGTTGATAAAATAAATAACATATGAAATCATATATTGTCAAAATTGTTTTTATTTATTTATTAAGTTAAAAATTGGATTTCTAATACATAAGTAGAAGAAATTGGAAAAACGTTTTTGTCAAAGATTCACTTTGGCACTTTTTAAGACAGCTCTTTCACAGGTATTTTTAAAGATCTTAATAAATAATTTTTCAGGACATTAGAAACTGGATTCAAATTTGATAAACAAGTAGATATGTAAAAGAAGTATTACTATAAAATTATAATAGGTTTAATATCTCACTTTGCAGGATAGAAATAGGTTATTAAAATATTATTCTTACATATAATTTGGGTCCACTTTTAAAACGGTCCGTAAGTTCTCTTATTTCATCTTCAAACTTTTTCCTGAAAAAATAAATAAAATATTGACTTTTATCTCCCTTGGGCTGCACTAATGAAATCTGGAGAGATGCTTCCAACACTAGCGAATAATTTATTAGGATTTTTATTATATATATAGAGAACTTACAAATTGTCACTCTGGAAATTTCGCTCTTCTTCAATTTGCTTATGAAGTAAGTGAGCATCATTTCTGGATGTAGCCAAACGCTCTTCAAAAGTATTTGTTTCTTTTTGAAGTTCCGACACTGATGCTTCTTCAAGAAGTAAATCCCCGAATTGAATATCATTCTGAATTGACGCTTGACTTAATTGAAAGCTAATATTTTCATATTCAGCTTCTAAAGAGTTCCTTTGTTCATAATATTGTTGTAAAAGAGAATTCTAAAAAGTAAATGCTATTATAAGTTAATTTATATATAAAAAAATACTACTATCGTTTGCCATAAGTTGTTCAGGAAACATAGTCAAAACCTTAACAAGGATGATATGACCTATCTCTACCTAAGGTAATCTCTGCTTGTGAGAACTAAATAAAATCTTGCACAACTCTAGGACATTAGGACTTAATAAAATTTATAATTGACTTAACGGGGGCAGGGGACTATAATCCCAAGTAGTAAGAGATAGAGTGTTCCAGTTTGGTAAACGGCCTAGATTTTTATCCCCCCCCCTTAATTTTGGCACCAGTAAAAAAAATATTTTGGTTATTATAGGTTGATTTTATAGTATATTTCATTTTTCTTGTTTTTCTAGTTTGAAAATCTTATAATTTTAAATTCCTGTTATTCCTCAAGTACTAGATGAGAATCAAAAGCTATTTTTAATTTTAAGTCGATTCCTCTATGTCTTCAGCAAAGGTAACGGATAAGAAAACAACGCAGTTGCTATGGTTACTTATAAAATTTCCTCTCAAATTTTTAGCATTTCACAGAGAGAAGCCTATCCATTCTTACTTAAGCAAGGTTAAATGAGCTATATTAAACCATCAAATGAATAAATTTTAAAGAATTTAAAAAAGTACAATCTTACTCTAGTCTAGAGTAAAGTACTTTAAAATATATATTTTTAAAATAAATATTTATAAATAGATTATTCAAGTCTTGATTTTGAAAATGGTTATATTGACTACCATATAACATCAGAAGGAATGCAATATCACGAAATAAAATTTCATATTTTGTAGATTCATTAATGAGTATATGGTAATTTTCCGAATTTCTTTTTTCTTATAATGATATTGATTGCACCAAAAAAGATAACCTCAATGCCAGATCCTACAAATGAATGTAAAGCAATATTTTTCAAGAATCTTGGCTTACGATTCTTTTTTCCATGATCAGCTCTACCTAAATAATTTGTCGTATGTTTCCTATATTTGATTCAATCATGCATCGAATGCAGGTGATTTTTGTCAAATATTAAGTGAAAATAATATCTGAACTTATTTATTTCTAACTTGAAATAATGAAGTTAAATAAATTCATAATTTTCTCATTAATATATTAAAGAATAATCAACATATTAACGAGAATTGTTTTGATCGGGCTTTTTAAAAAGATATATATCGCGAGACTACTGCTGGTTGAAGCTATTGGAGTCTGCTGGGTCTTAAGTCTGGACCAAGAGAAAATGAAAAAGATATGATCCATTTAGCTATTATCCAACGTCATTATTGCGTTTAGCCCGCATGACACTTGGATGGATCACCAAATTAATTTGAAATCTGAGATGTTATATATTCGATATATATCTTGTTTAAAAAGCCCGATCAAAACAATTCTCGTTAATATGTTGATTATTCTTTAATATATTAATGAGAAAATTATAAATTTATCTAAATAATTTGGTTCCTGAAATCTATTCGTTATTTCCTCCCAACTCCTAAAACCCTTATACGCTTTGAAAATCACTTTCAATTTAGCCCATTCCCTTCTCTCCAATAAGCTAGACCATCCTAATTCATTAATCATTGAAGTGATGACACTACTAAACCTATCAAATTTACCAAAAACTAATCTAGCCGCCCTCCTTTGTACCATATCAATTTTTTCTTCTAATCGTTGCGGATGTTTGTCCCAAACTACCGAACAATACTCTAAATTAGGTCTTACATAAGTTAAATAAACTTTTGACATAACTTCTCTAGATGTACCCTTCAAAATTCTACCAAACATCCCCAATTTCCTATAAGATTTATTGACTATATAATTATGCATATCCCACTTTAAATTTGCCTGAATATGTATGCCTAAATATTTATAAAATTTAGTTACATTGATAATATTTTCATTAATATAATAATTTTGAGGACTAACCAGATTTCTACAACTAAATCTAACCAAATTTGACTTGGAATGGTTTATTTCCATTGAATTGGATCTACACCATCCTTCAATTTGATCCAGTTCATTCTGTAAAGTAAGCCTATCACAATCATTATCAATTACTCTATATACGATATAATCATCCTCGAAAAGCCTAATAGATGATTGCACGACAATCATTTATATATAAATTTACATGAAAATAAATTAAGTCTTATAAGATTTGAATTCAAATTCCATGCCTCAATGCTTATAAATAAAATAATTATAAGATATAAGTTTTTTATACAATACTTACGCCTTCAATTATTCCATATGCTATTTTTTCCATATTTTTTCTTTTGGTTTATAAATTTGAAATATAAAATATATGTTTACCTATATTGAATAATGTAATATATATATTATTTTTATAAGCCAATAATTCCTTTATATAATTATTACACCAAATTTTTTATTGATTATATTCGATTATATTTCTCTGAGAAAAATATCAAATAACAATATCCAGAAAAGAGGTTATATTTTTTTTTAATATTCTCTGTTATTTTAATTATTAAATTATTGTAATAAATAATTTAAAAACTTGAAAAGAAAATTAAAAATTTAAGTTCTAATATTTTATTATATAAATTTATAAACTACTTATCCATTATTCAAAAATATTATTTTGAGAAAAAAATCATTTATTTTTTATCAACTGAGACTTGAAGGGGAGAAATGGTCTTGAATTATTGTATTAATTACAGTTTTTGAAAAATTTTAATCCATAGTAGTAGTAAAAGTTTTGTTTGGTATTAATAAAAGAAGCGAAAGTTCAACATAGCAAATACACAAAAGAAGACAAGTTAATAAGAATTTATAGAGAAGCATTAAATATCATTTTAACATGCGTTTTTATGACATCTCTTTTTAGATGACATAATACATCTGAGAATATTATATATTTTCACATTTTTTGCTTACAAGTTATTTCCTGTTCTTAGATTATTTAGTAAAAATATGTTCTTAGTCATGAAATTTTTTTTAATTCATTTGTAAAATATCATTTTTTTTTTTAATTTCTCAGGAAAACTTAGTTGAAGAAGAATTAAGTAGTCCTAATTTGCATTTGATACAAAAATTTTTATACAAAAATATCATTTGAAAAATGTTATTGATTTAATAATTAAAAAATGAATTATATTTTATAACTAGCTGCAAGGCCCTCCTTCGGCGGCAATTTTGCTAGCCAAGGGACATACACACCCCATGGACCCCTAAACCACGAACCCCCCCCCCCCCGAAACCCACCCAGCAACCCCTACCCCCCGCACCATGCACCCGTGCCCAAACCCCGCCCCCACACCGTCACCCCAACACTCCATCCCACAGCCCACCCACCTCGGACCCCCAAACCGCGAATCACAACCTCACACTCCACTCCCACCCACCACACACCCCGAAATCCACCCAGCACCCGCACCCCTACACCACCACCCCAACACTCCATCCTGCACCCCACCCCTGTACCACCTCACTTCGCCACTGGACCCTCACCTGAACCCCCACTCCACCAACACTACACTCCTTCCACCCCGGACTCCCCCCCCCGCACCACCCCCTGCACCCCAACTTACTCCGCCTAACTCCCTCCCCCATTCCACCCCCGCACCCACGTTCCGCACCCAGTTTTTGCATTTCTAGCCTTCTAGTGACCCACAGATTATGTATACAAAATTTGGTTGAGTTTGGTCCAAGAGAAAGAATTTTCATTTTTTGACCGCCCCCTCATTTTGGGTGGTTAGTTTTTGCATTTCTAGCTCTCTAGAGGCCCACAGATTATGTATACAAAATTTGGTTGAGTTTGCTCCAAGGGCAAGAATTTACATATTTGTCACCCTCTCCCCCCTTTTAGGGTGGTTTTTGGGGGGAATTTTTTTAAACAAAAGTTGTCAGCAATCACATCCCCTACAACTTTGCTCATTATAAAATTTACCGTTGAGTTAATAGTTTAGGAGTTATTTGATAATTTTCCTTCGTGCGCCCCCCCCCCCCAAGACCCCCTTTTGAGGTCAAAATATCAAAACGTTATATAGCTAAAAACGTAAGTTAGAAGACATCTGATACAAATATGAAATTTCATAATAATCCCTTAAGCCATTTTGACGTGAATCGTGAGCAACTTTTCGCGGAAACCACTGAAACAGACAGACATGAATTTTGTTGAGGGTGTTTTGGTTCATAACTTTGCTTGAAACGTGTGCAACCAAAATTTGGCGTGATTTGGACCAATGTACAGACAAAACCTTAATTTTATATACTATGTAGTATATAGATGAAGATGATTAGGCTCCTTTTATCTAAAAAATGAATAGATATACTATATTTTAATTAAATTTCAGTTTACAATAAATTCGCTGTAACTTAAACTAAACTAACTAACTTACTCGTAACTTAAAGAAAAATTAAATTGAAAGTTTCTTTTTGCCGAGAGTAGCAGAATTTTTATAAATTAAAGGAGACAATAAAAGAGTGTGTCTTCTGCTAGAATAATAAGTTTTTAAAAATTTTTTAATTTATTTATAACGAGACTATAGTTTCGAGGGCTTTGTCCTCTTCATCATTCTATTACATTTGATTCTCAAAAATTGATCTTCTTCAATTCCTGTGAATCATTTGTTATATTATAGGCTGTTGAAGAGGGCAAACCTCTCGAAACTATAGTCTCGTTATAAATAAATTAAAAAAATTATTTTTCTAGAAAAAGAAAAACTCTTTTATTGTCTCCTTTAATTTAAAGAAAAATGATAAATAATTCTCCATTTTAACTGAATGAAATATTTTTTTTTTTTTTTTTTTTTTTATTTAATGACCTCGGAAACTGATACAATCTTCAAAAAATATTTGCGTTCATTAATAAATAAATTAAATTTGAATTCATAAAGGCAGTCACACAGACAATCAGACAGAAAATAATGTTTTAAAATGGATTTCATTCACGCTTTAGATATTTTTAAATATAAATATTCAATAATAATCATTTCGAGTGAATTCATATCTGGCTCAGTCGATGATGCATAAAATAAATATTTGCATTTTGTTATGATTCTTTTTTTTTTAGTAAAACTAAATATATTGCAAATCTAACTTTGGATTCTTACCACTTAGATGTTTGTTGCTCCTCAGAATGAAATAGGGAGTCATATTTATAAAATATCTCTTAACAAGTTAGTAGATATAAAAATAATTATAACAAAATAATATTATTCTTTAAAGAAGACACTAAAAGAGTGTGTCTTCTGCTGGAAAATACGTTTTTAATTTATTTAACAGGTCATTCAATAAGTCCATAGGATAAGTAAGAAAAAACAACATTTTGAAAAAACTCGATTTTATTATTCAACATAGTTGCCTTCGAGGGCGATACAACGAGTATAGCGATTTTCCAACTTTTCGATGCCACTTTTATAGTACGATTTCTCTTTCACATCAAAATAGTCCTCAGTTTCAGCGATTACTTCATCTTTGGACTTCTTTTGGATTCTGATGTGTAATAGTGAAACCATGTCTCATCCATTGTCACATATCGACGATATAATTCCATTTTATTGCGGTTTAACAGCGCCAAACACTCCTCTGAAGCATCGATTCGTTGTTGTTTTTGGTCGACTGTGAGCTCATGCGGCCCCCACTTTGCATAGAGCTTTCGCTTACCCAAATGTTCGTGTAAAATGGTAAAAACACTGCCATCTGATATCTTTGCAATGTCAGCTAGCTTGTGCACCTTCAATTTGCGATCGTTCATAACCAATTTGTGGATTTTTTTATGTTTTCTGGAATAACAGCCTCTTTTGGGCGTTCACTGCGCTCTGCATCATTTGTGCTGGTACGACCATATTTAAATTCAGCAATCCACTTCTCTACCATTTGTCTCGATGGAGCAGAGCTCGGATAATGTTTATCAAGCCATTGTTTGGTTTTCACTGTATTTTTTTCATCAAAAATCAATGCTTTATTAAAACTCGAAATTCACTTTTTTCAATAACAAAAGTTGCTTCACACAAAATGCTATAACTCACGAATCAATAGTCAGATTGCTGTCAAATTTATGCACGTATCGTTTGAAGGTTAGTACTAAATAAAAATCATATTGAAAAATTCTAGTAACGCCATCTATGTGTCATCCTACGGACTTATTGAATGACCTAATATAATGAGACTATAGTTTCGAGGGCTTTGCCCTCTTCATCAGTCACACATCAATTCCTGTGAATCAATTGTAATAGACTGATGAAGAGGGCAAAGCCCTCGAAACTATAGTCTCGTCATAAATATATCAATATTAAAAACTTATTTTCCCAGCAGAGGACACACTCTTATTTTCTCCTTTAATTTATAAAAATTCTGCTATTCTCCGCAAAAAGAAACTTTCAATTTAATATTCTGCTTATTTACATTAACAATTTTATATTAATATAATGAATTTTTAATCTGACGAATTTTGGGCTAATAATATTTTCTAAATGTTTAATTAACTAATCATAAACAGATCATTAAATTTGACTTGAGAAGTGATCTCATAAACAAATTATGAATGTCTATAAATTCGATAAATGGTTGTTTATATATATATATTTAAAGCTTTTAAAATATCATTAAGACTATAAAGCATATGACATCATGTTAGTCAATGAGTCATTCAGAAAAAAAGATTACACACTCTATTAAATATTGGCAGATGGATTCGCATAGGCTGCTGACCATTTGGTTTGTCCTTTAAATATATTTAGAGTATAAAATCTTATGTATATTTTATCAATCGTTTGGCCGGTGATGTTATAAGGTTTAAAAATAGCATGATTTTCATTCGTTGGTGGAGGAGAAAGAGAGCATTGTGCATGTAGATGGCTGGTTTAGAATCTTAAGAACACCTGCAAGCTCGGCAACCATTTCAGCGCTTATGATATGGGGCTGCCTCAGCCGGGAGCAGTTGGCAAATTACATTAAATATTGAATAGGAACAACCAAAATGCTAATGTTACTCAGTACTAGGAGCTTCAGTGATGTATCAAACTGCCCATTTAGTGAAAAAATAATGATATCATGGATTATCTTTTATTTAAAATAATTTCAGTTTTATCTTTTGCCGAAACAGTAACTACATAAGTTATAGGTTTTCAAATAAATTATGATTTTTTTTTCATTTTAATAAAAAAGAATTGGTACGCACATTTTGAAGATCTGACGATATTTTGTGAGTAAACGGTTTGATCTAGTTCAAGATGACACTTTGATGACGATAGTGAACTTAGATTAACCTCTTCGCACGAGGTGCACTTTTTGATTGATATAAATAGGGAAAGTCTTTACAAATATACCTCAAATTTTATGATCAAAAATATTTATTTATTTTTTTATTCCCCATAAAATTCGATCAAAATTCCCAATTATAAAAAAACCATTCGATTAAAATTTTTATACGATTTTTGATTTTGAGGAAAGTGAATACTAGTATAATTTGTAAAAAGCTACAATTCTTTGAAAGACGGACAGACAGACAAACGAACAAAGGACATCTTAGCGACACATTTAGGGTCCTGATTTACTTTTTAATCAAACCCCTAAAATGTATATTTACAAGTGACTAATTTTTATTTTTATTAATTTAATACTTGAGATCTCTTCCTCTTGCTTTAATCAAGCAATCTAATCTATTTGGATGAGATGTCACTTAATAGCTTCCTTTTCCTCTGTTCGAAGCTAATTTAAATATTTTGCAGCAGTTTCATTGCCTTACCTGAACACGATGATGTTGAATGGTGATGAGATAGAAGAATACACTCGAAAGGCCCGGATCTGGTCAGATTGGCATAATATTTCCTTGGAAAGACCACTGCATCATAACTTTGGTTTTAAGAAATATTCATCCCTAGCGTTCTAACCCAGAAATCAATTACAGTTAAATGAATTAATGTTTCGGGGTAAATTGTTAAAAAGCTTGGCTGAGGCTGATTTTAACACTCACCATTCTGCGTTTGACCCCAAATTGGCCGTGAACCAACTGAGAAATCAGTTTGAATTTGCCAAAAGTCATAAATAGTGCTATGTGGGGAAAGATATCTTAATTGATGAGAGGAATAATATAATTTTGTTAAGGGAGAATATGGTGTAGAATCTTGGTGAAACATTTTAAATAAAGCAAAGAAAATTTTTGAAAAAAATATTTTTTAGAAATGTTTTAAAATTTTAAATATAAAATACTAGGTAGGTTTTACATAAATAAAAGATCAGATGCTTGTTTTGCGCTACGGAATAATATAAAATGAATGTTTATCTCTCGACATTTTATATTATCTTTTGAATCATTTCAATATTGTATGTAATCTTCTTTTGTTGAAATTTTCTTCTATTTTGTATGATTTGGTGAGACATTTTCCAACAAGATATCTTTTTTATTTTGTTTTGCTACGAAGACAACACACCAGACTCTCTTTTGTTGTAAATACCTCTTTTTTTTAATTTCTCATATTTAATATACTATTTAAAGCGTTGGTTTTCTTATTTATCTAACTTTCCACTTAAATTTCACCATTACTGCCTAACCCTTTGAGTTACACAATTTTATATAATGACCTCTATTAAAGAAGATTTAATTTCCAACAGAAAAGTTGGTATGAGTAATAATTTTAAAAAATATGAAATTAGTTAGATATTATAAAACAATTAATTATTAATAATTTAATTCAATTTTGAACGAAATCGGTTCAGTACTTTTTGAGAAAATCGTCAAAAACCCAGAAAGCCCGTTTTAGAAATATTTTAAAACTATGGTCAAAATTGAAAATTCTAGCCCTTTCAACCAAAATCAACCAAAATTTTGTATACCCATAGGGCTAGAAATGCAAAAACTAACCACCCTAAATGCAGGGGGGGTCAAAAATGAAAATTCTAGCCCTTTCGACCAAACTATACTATATAAATTTAGTTTTTTTCTAGTTAAATTTTTTCATTATTATATGTTTTAAAAATGTGGTAGATCTTTATGCCACATCCTGTATAATAATTAAATTAAAAAAATATAATACAAACATTATTTTTGCAATGTTATAGGTAAGTAAATTCATCTAATTGCTAGTACCGTCTACATTTTTCAAATAAAGCACTGGGCCTAATAAGAAAGGCTCCAGGAGCTCTAGACTCCGAAAACAAATATTATTTCATTCTTCTTCAAGTAACATATTTGATTCCCAGTGTCGTCGATTACTGTGGAGAATATCCTCTCCATTGTAATTTTCCTGTCGAAATTTTTCACAGGGGTGGTTTCTATATTATTAATATTGAATAAATTTTTTTCTTATTAAATAATAAAAAGCAATAAGACAAGACGGTCGATAACTACGAATTTAAAAATGACAATCCTTGCACGAAAGTGAAGATTGCCATGAAGGGATTATTATGAAATTTCATATTTGGATCGGATGTCTTCTAACTTAAATTCATTGCTATATAACATTTTGATATTTTGACCTCAAAGGGGGTTTGGGGGAAAATGATCAAATGACTCCTAAACTATTAACTCTACGTCAAATTTTATTTTGAGCCAAGTTGTAGGGGTTGTGATTTCTGACAATTTTTGTTTAAAAAATTCCCACCAAAAAACACCCGAAAAGAAGGGGGGCCTCCCCCAGAACATTTTGAATCAAATTGGTTCAATTTAACCCATTTTTAAGAAGTTTGTAGCTGTAGTTTTATTGAAAACTGAAAGAAAAAAAGAGTTCCAATTTTTGTTTGTTGTCATAATGATTGAGTTTAGGTTCAAAAGCTAATAAAATAAAACAAAATTAATTATCAATATATACTTGTATTATTCTTAGCAAATATGAGTAATAAACTAATATAACTAGGAAAACAAAACCTTTGTTCATCAAAAATAAACTGCAACAGATCGTTGCTAAACTTTATCCAAATTCATTTGAAATATTAATATGTTTATTCCTTTATTATTAATCAGATATCACTTGCTATTTGCAGTTCATGTTGACTTTAATTCAAAAATAATGATCGATTCTTATTTAAAAGTCGAGGAATAACCATTCTACCTTCGACTCAAGCTTGAGTTGTTTACCAAAAAAGAATTTAGTCTTTTGATTTTAAGTCGATTCTTCCACGTTTTCAGTAGAGGTTGCCATTAATAGTCAAAACATCAAAAATGGAATGCAATAAGGTTATTCCTCTAGTATTAGATAATAATCGATTGTTATTTTTGATTTTAAGCCGATTCCTCCATGTCTTCAGCAATGGTTACCAATAATAATCGAAGCGTCAAAAATCTAATGTAGAATTGTTATTCTTCAAGTAATAGATAAGAATCAATCTCTATTTTTGATTTTAAGTCGATTCCTCCATGTCTTCAGCAATGGTTACCAATAAAAACCGAAACGTCAAAAATCCAATTTAGAATGGTTATTCCCCAAGTACTAGATGAGAATCAATCGCTATTTTTGATTTTAACTCGGTTCCTCTATGTCTTCAGCAATGGTTACCAATAAAAACCGAAACGTCTAAAATCCAATATAAAATGATTATTCCTCAAGTACTAAATGAGAATCAATGGTTATTTTTGATTTTAACCCGATTCCTCTATGTCTTCATCAATAGTTACCAATAAAAACCGAAACGTCAAAAATCCAATATAGAATGGTTATTCCTCAAGTACTAGATGAGAATCAATCGCTATTTTTGATTTTAACCCGATTCGTCTATGTCTTCAGCAATGGTTACCAATAAAAACCGAAACGTCAAAAATCCAATATAGAATGGTTATTCCTCAAGTACTAGATGAGAATCAATCGTTATTTTTGATTTTAACTCGATTCCTCTATTTCTTCAGCAAAGGTAACGGATAAGAAAACAACGCAGTTGCTATGGTTACTTATAAAATTGCCTCCCAAATTTTTAGCATTTCACAGAAAGAAGCCTTCAATTCTTACGTAAGCAAGGTTAAATGAGCTATATTAAAACGATCCAATGAATAAATTTTAAAGAATTTAAAATATAAAAATTAAAAAAAGTACTATCTTACTCTTGAGTAAAGTACTTTAAAATATAATTTTACTAAAAACTTTATTTAACCTTTTTTGTGGTCCCCAAGGTACTTTATTAGGATAATAAATTTCATCAAAATTGGTTATGTCATTTTCAAAATATTTAGAAAAAACTAAAAAAGTACTGAAATAAAGTACTAATGTTTGTGGGCCGATATATACCAAACTAATCAGCGCTTCATTTTGTTAAACTAATGGCAGGTTTTCAATTTCATTTCAATCGGTGCAACGGTGTGGAAAAAATCGTGGGCCAAAAAAACGATAACATCCATCCATCCATCCATCCATACATACATACATACATCCGCACGCACTAAATGAAAAAATCGCACTTTTTGGCCTCTCGACGAGACCCCATGTAATTTTTGGCTAAACCGTCACGTGCTAAAATTCAACCTAATTGAATACTACAATTTGTGACTTTAATTGAGACCATGGGTTCCGTAGTTTTTTCCTGAGGACCCTTTGAAGTCGCGCTTGCCGCCAGACCGATTACAATACTTTCCCCATGCTTCGCATTGGATAAAGTAAAAAAAAATAATAATAATAATTAGGAAACTACCGGTAACCGGTAATTAATGTTCAATAAATTGGACATGATCTTAAGACACTAAATTAATCTACAATCTACAATCAAGTGTTAATTGGATTTTGCCGAATACTGTAGCTCTTTTAGATACATTGTTGATGAACTTCTAGGCAATAGCCAATTCAAAAATTTCTTTCTTTAGGAGGTCCGCTGACGCCAGTGGCGTAACTATAGGGTGGCAAGTCGGGAAAATGCCACGGGCCTCCAGCCAGAAGGGGCCCCCGGTCCAGCAGGGGCGTGAGCACAAGAGGATCCTAACATTTATAATTACAACATTTAGTAAAATTTATTAGTTTTATCTTTAATTAATTTAGGTTACCTATGTGCATACACAAGTTAAACAAAACAATGTATCAAAATTTCAATGCATTTGTTGGAAAAGATATCACACATCAGTAGCGTAGCTTTCCCTAATCGAATAGTTTTCTACATTTGATTCAATCACGAATCAAATGTAGTGAATTTTTGTCAAATATTGAGTGAAAATAATATCTGAACTTATATATTTCTAACTTGAAATAATGATGATAAATAAATTTATAATTTTTCTCATTAATACATATATCAAAGAATAATTGATATATCAACGAGAATCATTTTGACCGCGCTTATTTGAAAAAGATATTTATCGCTAGATTAACGGGGATGACGCTATTGGAGTCTGCGGAGTCTGGACCAAGAGAGAAAAAGATGTGATTCATTTAGCTACAATCCAACGTCATTTCGCGTATAGCCCGCAATGGATCACATCTTTTTTCTCTCTTGGTCCAGACTTAAGACTCCGCAGACTCCAATAGCGTCATCCGAAATAGTCTCGCGATAAATATCTTTTCAAATAAGCACGGTCAAAATAATTCTCGTTGATATATCAATTATTCTTTGATATATTAATGAGAAAAATTATAAATTTAGCTTTCCCTAGATGGGCCCTGAATCAAAATTTGTCAGAGAGCCAGCCCTTCTACCCGACTATGCTTACACACATCGGGACCCCTATAGCACGGGGGCCCCGTATCATTGATACTGCAACAAATTTATAATTTTTTTGGGCATAGTATTAAAAGATAGAATATATTATCAAGTTTTATATCTAATAAAGAGGAGTCTGGAGAATTTTCAAATTCAGTAACATTAAATCCAACTAGATGGCAGGACGTTTCGATGTCATTTTTGCTTTAAAAGTTCGTTTTGTTTAAGTTTAAAAAGCGCTTATAAAAACTAATATATTAAATTCCAAAGCAGATGAGAGAAATGAATCTATTTTACTGAAGAATAAGGTCGAAAACTACAACTTCATTATGTTACTCGTTTTCCATTGCAAAATTTTACAGACCATCCACGCGGCCTCTAAAACACTTCAATCTAAAGCCATCTATCTTTCAAATGCCTCAACGCCCTTACAAGTCTGCCTGGAATACCTTGAAAAGTATCGAAATTAATTTGGAAATTTAAAAACGCAAGCAAATAGTATAGCAAAAAATGGGCTATAAACCCATGAATTTCCTAAAACTCGTCAGAGGAAGTTGAAACGTCATTTTGATGAAATTTGCGAGGATGAACGTCTCCAAGATCCTGAAAGCTTGTTTAAAGTGAACAAATTCTATCGCGTATTAGACATCATTAATCAACTGAGATCGCGTTTCCTTGAAATGAATGATATTGTTTCCAATCCATTCTTGCAACCTACCACTTTGCAAAATTTAAATGATACCGATTTATTGGAAAAGGCTTTAGTATTTATCGATTTATTAAAAAAGACATATCTATCTCGTTTGCCAAGGAAATTCTCAGTTTTCGATCCGCTTTTAGACACGAAATACAAACGTCATCTTCTATAGGAGAACTTGCTGATTTATTAATCATAAAGAATCATTTTATTTCTTCAAGCTTTCCTGAAGTGTGCACTCAATTTCTGTTATTTTTAACCATTCTTGTGACTACGGCTAGTGCCGAGCGATAATTTTCAAAATTGAAATTGATAAAAACTTATTTAAGAAATTCTATGGGACAAGAAAGGTTACGCAACTTGGCTATTCTATCCATCGAACATTCCAATACCAGAAATTTGAACTTTGATGATCTCATTAAGACAGAAAGCCCGAAAAAAGGAATTTTAATAATAAACATTTTGTACTAAAACAAAAATTGTGATATCAGTCCAGTACGCTCTTTAAATTAAAAGTTACTAGAAAATCAACTAATTATAATAGCGTTTTATGTACCTACTTTGCGTAGTGACTTATTATAAAATAAAAATAACTTTAACGTTGGTTGAGCTTCTTTATATTGGGTAGGGAGAGGGCTCCATCCGATTAATTTGCCACGGGCCTCAAACGGTTTAGTTACGCCACTGGCTGACCCCTTGACCCCGAAGACAAATTCTCAGGGGGGGGGCAGCTGAACCCCCTAACCCCACGGTTTCGGCGTCCCTGCACATATATGCGACTATAACTTTTAAGGAGTTAGGTGTTGGTTCTAGGTGAAACATTTTTTTTTTTATGATAATGATGAGAGAAGGAGTACACCAAAAAGGTGCAACCCCTAAAGTCCTGGGTTGGCCCCTCCATCGTGAAAAGAAGAAGAAAGAATTTTATGGGTTGGGCGGGGGACGAAGGTATCTGTGGATACGGGTCTTAAATAGCTGAAGGTTATAAGTCGCGGGAAAGATGGTGGCAGGGAGCGAGTTCCAGTCTCTGGAGGTCATAGGGATAAAAGAGTTGGCGAAAGCACATGTTCGACTTTTATCCAATTTGACAGCGAAGGGGTGCTGAGCGTTTGAAAACCGCGTGTTTCTCGTAAAGAGGGCATTAGGGGGGATAATTGATTTCAGCTCGACTGAACAGACACCATGATAGTATCTGTAGTACAGGGAAAGGACAGAAACGGTTGTTCGGTGAGCCAGGGAGTCGAGTGAGTTGGTTAGAGCCGGGTCTCCTATTAGTTTAATTGCTCGCTTCTGAATTGCATCCAGTGTGCAAGAGAATTATTATTACATATGCGACTACTTATGTGCCATGGGGGGCATTGGCGTAGTTAAGAAGTTTTCCTAGGGGGGGGCAGGAGTGGGCTGCCAAATTTTGAACAACCGGGTCGTATTATTTCGAAGCACAAAAAACGGTAAATGAGTACATTGTCTTCATTTATTTTTGTACAGTATAAAATATATAATATACTAGCTGCAACGGCCCGCCTTCGGCGGCTCCTTGCTATCCAGGGGGCACGCCCCCTGGACCCCCAAACCACGAACCCCACCCTCACACTCCACTCCCACCCACCACACCTCCCGAAACCCACCCAGCACCCCTACCCCACGCACCATGCACTCATGCCCAACCCCCGCCCCCACACCACCACCCCAACACTCCATCGTGCACCCCACCCACCTCGGACCCCCACCCACGTATCACCCCACTACGCCACTGGACTCTTACCTGAACCCCCCACTCCACCAACCCTGCACCACCACCCCACACCTCCCGCGCCCTCCACCACCGCCTAGCCCTCTGGATCCCCCCACTCCACCCTCTGCACCCCCTTACTCCCTCACTCCACACCCATTCCACCCTTTGCGCCCATGCCCTAACCCCCGCACCATCACTCCACCGCCGCACCCACCCTCCGCACCCAGTTTTTGCATTTCTAGCCTTCTAGGGACCCACAGATTATGTATGGAAAATTTGGTTGAGTTTGGTTCAAGAGCAAGAATTTTCATTTTTTGACCTTTCTTCCCATTTTGGGTGGTTAGTTTTTGCATTTCTAGCTCTCTAGGGGCCAACAGATTATGTATACAAAATTTGGTTGAGTTTGCTCCAAGGGCAAGAATTTAGATATTTTTCACCCTTCCACCCTTTTTGGGGGATTTTTTTAAACAAAAGTTGTCAGAAATCACATCCCCTACAACTATGCTCATTATAAAATTTGCCGTAGAGTTAATAGTTTAGGAGTTATTTGATAATTTTCATACATGCGCACCCCCCTAACCCCCTTTTGGGGTCAAAATATCAAAACGTTATATAGCTAAAAACGTAAGTTAGTAGACATCTGATACAGATATGAAATTTCATAATAATCCCTTCAGCCGTTTTGACGTGAATCGGGTGCAACTTTTCGCGGAAACCACTGAAACAGACAGACAGACAGACAGATATACCGACAGGAATTTTGTTGAGGGTGTTTTCGTTCATAACTTTGCTTGAAACGTGTGCAAACCAAAATTTGGCGTGATTTGGAGCAATCTACAGACAAAACCTTAATTTTATATATATAGATATAACAAAACAAAACATATTTTGCATAAACATACTATTAAAATGGCTTATTTTTTGATTTTAGGGGTAATTTAACAAGCGGCTCGCCGAGTTTCAAAAATTTTAACAACCGGCTCGCCTGACCCGGACCGAGCCGGCTCCAGCCCACCCCTGGGGTAGGGGGGCAGTTCATTAGGCACCACAGGGTTTCAATTTCGATAATCCGATTAGAGATCAACTAATTTTTTAGTAGAATTGACAAATGTTGGAAGTAATGAAATAATTTAATGAGAAATACATAAACGATGCTTTATAATAATGGAGTTTCGATTTTTCTAGGGAGCAATGAGTTTTATAAGGGGAGCACTACCCCATTGCTCCTCCCCTAACTACGTCCATGATGGGGAGCCGCGACTACTGGAGTATTAATCCTGCTATTCTAGCCAAGAAAACCATTTAATATTTGAAGGTGCCGCTTAAAGTATAATAAACTTTATAGCTCCATCTCTTGGACTCCAATGTTAATCAAAGGAGAGAAGAGGAAAATGAAAAAAACAAAATCAAAATTATCCATTTATCTCACATATCTAATAAAAATATTTTGAAATGTTTTAAAAATTGAATTTCTTGTTTAAGATATTGAGAATTGGCACTGTAAATTCTCTCTACTGTGATATTGGCATGAAAATTAATATTTTTTTATAATGTATTCCTTTAGATATTTATATAGAACATGTTGTCATAAAAGAAAACTATTTCACATTGATCAATCTCTTTTAATAAAAAGCTATCAAACACAAATAGTTCCAAATATCAATAAAGAAATTCCACAAAAGTGAGTTATATGAGAATTTATATTAATTTCTAAATTATTTAAAATACTAATTATATATTTTATTTCCAGTGACATGAAGAATTTCTTCTCATTTTTAAGTATGAAATTAAAGAAATATAATCGTATTTATATAAGGGATTTTCAAAATACATTAAAAATCATTCAACCTGAAAGTATAATATTTAAATTATTATTTTATTATTACTTATATTTTTTACACACACTGTTCTAAATGAACTTGCTAACCTCATATTTTTTGTGAATATCTCTCGTTTTTCTAGATCTATTTTACACTCATTTTATTCAGTAGACGAAATGTCCTAAAAGTAGACTATATAAAAAAATAAAATCTAAGATTAATGAAGAAATATTGTAAGAAGGAAATTTCATTTTAAAGTCTTGAGTCAAAATGAAACCGATTTAACAGTACAGTGAATACTTCTCTATAAAGAGAGGATCAATAAAAACTTAATAAAAAATGGTTGACCATACTTTATTTATTTATTTGTTTATTTACAATGAATATAAACATAGGATCTAGGGTTCCACCTAGTGTTGTACAACACTTAAGGTAGTTGTTTCACCATATGGGTTTTCTTAGGATTTTTTTCAGACTCTTATACATTGCACTATACGAGATATCGGAAAGTTTACATACATATCCTATACTACTAAAGTGCATTTGTGCTTGACTCTGTACCTATGTATCTATGTCCCTCCCCCAACAAAAATAGTCTTCATGGTTACCGATTTAAATGAAATTATCTATATATATATTAAATTAAAATTTTGTCTGTATATTGGGGTGGTGGTGTGGGGCCGGGGGTTGTGCACGGGTGGGTTTCGTGGAGTGGGAAGTGAGGAGAGGGGTCCAGGGGGTGAGCCCCCTGGCTAGTAAGAGGGCCGCCGAAGACGGGCCTTGCAGCTCGTTTAATTATAATTAAGAAACTCTTCTTACCATTGTTACAAAAAACTAATACATTTTTTAAGAAAATTTTAATTCATAGTTACAACACAGTTTCTGAGATAATAATGAATAAATAATGAAAAATTTACACTAAAAACAAGCTGGCAACAACGCATCTATTTAACCTAAAAAGTGGGTTAACTGTAATAATTATTTGACGTTTTTTCTTCAGCCATTGTCGCAACAGCTTTCAATCGCTTATTAATAACTTTTTGTTTTATAAACCTTCCTTTATAATGTACTTTATCTGAAATTTCTATGATAAAATATATACAAACTCGGATAATGTTGCCAGATTTGTCAAACGAGCACGGGATTGGCTAGTAGTGGTACATAAACAGCAAAATGTTTTGGGCTTATGAATTATTATGAATCCTTATTATCTGTTCTATATATTCTAGCATGAACTTTTTGCTAGTATTGTCGCGAAACAACTACTTTAAGTTACTATAATTTGAAAAAATTAGCAAAAGTTTATAATAAAACATATAGAAGGCGAAAATAGTAGAGACAGATTAAAAGACATGAAGGAAATAGAGTAAGGAATATCAGTTATTGAGATCCATAAAGAAAGAAGTTGTTGCATTAAATTTGGCTGGAAATTCATTTAATACGAGCTTTCTTAAGCCTAGTCCACACTTGGATACAAAGTCGAGCGATTTCTATATAGACAATGTCGAGATACAAATAAATTCATAATTAGATGCTGTTTTGAGGTATGTAAGGCCTTTGAACCAGATGTGGTGTTCAGATGAAGACAAGGAATTTTATTCACATTGAATAATGAGATGTATTGTCTTGTTTAGATGTTTTGTTTTCACATCACGAGACGGTTTCGGCGGAGACTCTCCATCATCATCAGTCTAAAAGTAGACAATGAAGTTAAATAAAAATAAATAAATACAAAAAAGGCAAGCTTGGTAACGAACATATATATGTTATTGGATGGTTTATAATTATTTTTTTTCTATGATCCAAGTATAAAAAAAACAAATGGAACGCTTACCAGTTTGAATTATAGAGCGCTCATTATACATTCATAGTATACAGTAAGAAAAGCATTTGATATGTTTCAATTAAGTTTTTGTAATGCTATAAAACATATATATAATATAAATACAACAGTCTTCGTGAAACCGTCTCGTGATTTGAAAATAAAACATCTAAACAAGACAATACATCTCATTATTCAACCTGAATAAAATTCCTTGTCTTCATCTGAACACCACATCTGGTTCAAAGGGCTTACATACCTCAAAACAGCATCTAATTATTATACATAAGCCATCAGCCCCTTCATAAAATAAATTCATGTCTATAGACACGTTTTTGGGGCAAAATCACAGAACATTCCCCATTTGTCTCTCGTCTCCCATTTGTCTATGGTCTATACATTGTCTATAGACAGTTCCTATACATGTCTAGAGACAATCGCTCGACTTTGTATCCAAGTGTGGACTAGGCTTTAGATTCACTAGAGCAGTGGTTCCCAACCTTTTTCATCCATGACTCCCTAAATCTGAAAAAATAATCCGCGGACCTCTGAAAAAAAACTTATTTTAGTCGTCAAAATTTTTATTTCACATGTTTATATTTTATCACACTTACAAAGAGTTTTTAAAAATAAAATAAGAAAAACTATACATAGCATGAAGTTCACAAAACAATTAAATATATGATGGTAGCGGTTGCATGTTTTACACAACAAATCAATATTTGGTTCAATTGCAGAAATGCTAACTCTCAAGGAATATTCCAAAATCTCCGTAGAAAAGCATTATCTGTGCTTATTTTTTAGTAAAAGTAATGACGAAAATGCTGTTTCACATAGGTATGTAGTCGCAAAAGGAATTGAGATGACAAAGGCTTCTTTTGCAATAGACAGATATTCATGCTGTCTGTTTAAAAATGTTCATAAATAAATATTTGTACTTTCTACTGAAAATTTTCGCGGAGTTGAGAAGCACTAGAGAACGATAATGTCTTGCCATGTATGAATAGTACTCAACCGAAAACTGCTTTGATCGTCTTCTTTTACTAAAACTGAAGAGGTTTCGTAGAGAATATGAGGCCTCAAATCGATTCTCTCGACTGTGCATCCGAATTTTTCATTAATTTTTTACCATCACTTTTTGCAAAAGTTCCTCGGTTAAATTTTTTATTCTATTGTTTAAAAGGAAATTTCTTTCTTTCATTCTCTTATGCTTACATACATTTATTCTTTTTTATTAAATTGTATTATATTTTTTCTATACCTACAGGATTTTAGGATGTCTATTGATTCAAATAAATGATAATTTTTCAAAAGAACTACAAAAACAATAGATATTCACTCACAAATCATTTTGAGCAGTGTATTTATATTTAAAAAATTATTTTAGTAAATAGTTATTGTAAATTTCTTTTACAAATCGTATTATTTTACACAGTTTCTATCATATGGGTGACTATGGTCAAAAACAGTATTTTTCTAACATAACTTCCATGCTATTAATCTGACTACTTTGCCTTTCGATTGAAATGTTATCTTGGCTGTCTTCTATTGATACCCATAGTTTTAAAAATTTAGCCCATATAGTTTTTCAAAATATTGAATTTATTTAGTAGGCCATAGCCATCACGAGGTTGGGGAATATCAATAGAAATATGTTTCTCGTATTAAATCACTTTATTTCGACCAAAACACCAATATTCAATACTATAGAGCAGGGGTCCCCAAACTTTCTAGAGATAGAGCTACATGTGAACAATGAAAACTATGCGGACTCTGAATATAACTAATTATGTATACGGAAATTATATTAATAACACACTATTATATGACATTAATATTTAATTATTTTGATTAGTTATGTCCATCGATTAAATTATTAAAGTTGTTATAGGGAAATATAGTCCTTATTTCCCTATAACAACTTTAATAATTAATATATAATATATGTGTATATATTTTGTGAATTAATTCTGTAGTAGCCGCGGGCCGGATGGAAAAGTTTCATGGGCCGTAGTTTAGGGACCCCTGCTATAGAGTATAGAACAAACAGCTGCGCCCTCTGCCCATAGCTGGCCACCTCCTTGTCATAATTGCATTTTGTTATTAACAAAACTTTTAGAGTTTTTACAGAAGGTTGAGATTTTTCAAAGAACCATAGATTATTCATTTAAGAAAATATTCTTTCTGTGGGGGCATTTGATGCAGGCAATTAAAATCAAAATTCGACCTCATTTACTTATGTTCCCATGAGGAATGTTTGCAGTAATAAAATGTGAAAAAATTTCTACCCATTTATGGTAAAACGAAAAAACCGAAAGCAATTTAGATTATAAGTATTACTAGAAAACGGGACTTTTACGGGGCACTAGTTTAAAAAGGGAACAATTTTATTGTTTCAAAATATACGGGACACAGCATCTTAATTAATACTGAACCTTTAAACTATATTTAAATATATTATATATATTTATACTTATATTTATATATATATATATATTATATACTTATATTTATACTTATATTTACTATATTTAAACTTACTGTCCCTTTAAATACTGGACGAATGGTACCTTAAACTTGAAACTTCTTGCATCTATATATATAAATATCATTAAAAATAGTAATTAGACTTTAATGTATTCGATAAATATAAATAATCCTTCTAACATAAATAAATTATTAATTCTATATCTTTTACTTTTTATTTTTCAAGATGCTAATGAAGCTACTTTTCTTCTCGGATGTTTTGGGAATATAATGCCTAATGTATCATTCGAAGAAAAAATGAAATTATCTGAAATATTCATGGAGTCTTTGGAAAAGAATGGTATATATTTGAATAGTTTTTAAAATTAATAATAGTATTATTTTTTATTCTTTCTAATTAATTAAATATATTTAGGTCTTTGCCTGACTACAAAACATTATAATACTTTATTAAAATCATTGATTGAAAATGGTACCACAATCGACCATGTCACCTGGTTACAAAATTTATCTTCAAAATCTCTAAAACCAGACAGTGAAACATTCCAAATTTTATTGTCATCTGCTGCAAAATATGGAAACACGATAGTAGTTTCTGATATTATAGAGAAAATAAAATTTCATGGGTATTTTATTACCTCCTCCATCTATAATAAATTAATTCAAGCCTCCGCTGCTAGTGGGTAAGCATTAAATATTTCCGAGGTGCATGTGATATTTGTAATAATTGCCCTAGTCTAGAAACAATTACATGTTTTAAATACTATTTTATTCAACATCATCACCTTTCAACTCTATACATCTAAAGGGGCACATACACTGTCAAACAAATTGCGCAACACAGGCCGTTGTGCAATTGTTTGACACTGTATGGGATTGTTTGATGCGTTGCCCAAATATTTGACAAGTTTCAAAAATGTTTGAAATCTTTTGCACAACGGGATCGTTTGTGCAACGCGTTGTGTTGTGTATGGGCGAATTGCGCAATATTTCCAAGGGTATGATTATGAATGATGCGTTGTGCATCGCTTTGTTGTGCAATTTCTCTGGCAATGTATGGGTCCCGGCAAACGATGCGCAACGCAACGTTGCACAAAGCTTTGTTGCGCAATTATAGTAAGGTGGGGTAAGTGCGAGCCCATTTTTCAATAGTGCATTTTTAAAAGAATCTGTATCCCTTATTATCAATTATTTCCATGTAAAATTTAAAATGACTTTAACCTTTGTTCTTCATGGATCGAGAAATAAAAATATGAAAGTATAAATACAATAACGATAGTTAAAAATTTTGTTAAGGATATACAGGGCGTGCACTTTCCCGACAAAGTAGGGTAAGTGCGAGTTTGCCTGAGTTCCCCATTATAATACTACTTTGTTTTTACGGGGTATATAGGTAAAATCAGCTTACCATCCTCGAAAATATTCTCTAAAAATTTTTAAATTTGAAGCACGGATAGGCTTAAAATTAGCTTGGTAAAGGACAGTAACTGACAATATGCTTTGCACTATTGTTTGGCCAACAAAGGAAATTAAAAAAGATTTATTTTTATCGTATTCAAAGTATCAGGCATACATAAAAACATTATTAGTTGGTGGATTCGGACTAAATATGAGAGAATCGGTAGCCCTTTTTAATTCAAGAGGAAGTTCAATTCCCTCACTGAATATACGTTCCGAGTTTTGCTGGTCTTCTTTGTGGTTCGTTAATGCGGGAAACCACTGATCCACATTGGTATTCCAGCACATTAGGTCTGTCTGGCCATTTCCAAAGGTGGCCACAACTCTCCATAGATAAGATCGTGACTTCATTTTCATTAGTCTGAATTATTTTTCCGGAGTATTTAAATATCATGTACTCGTCGACAATTTTCAGGACTGGCTGCCAATTGTGTTCTCCCTTCTCATTTTCAACAGATTCATTCCAGACACACTCTCCAGGTGAAACATAAACATTAAAATCCGAACTGTGTGAAGAAAATACAAGCTTTGAAGGGGAGGCGCACTTGCTCCAGCTCGAACACGCACTTAACCCAGAGACAGAATTCACGGGCAAATGCGAGCCCACCTCTTAAATTCCAGCAGAAAGACTTTTAGACATAAAAAGGTTAAGACTCAGTAATTTCAAAACAATTAAGAGATAGTAAATAAAAATTTTCATAATAAACACAACTGATTGAGAAAATAATTAAGGATAAAAAATACCTTCCAAATTAGTGTGATGGGCGTCAATTTTAGTAGTCCACGTTGACGTCTGGTGTTTTTGTTTTTTTTTTGTTCAGGGGCACAAACCAATTACATAGCTCTCACAACAAGAAAATTTCCCACTAATGCACAAGTTTCGTACTAATTTTACAATAATATTAAGAATGAGAATGGAGCTCAAATTCCCATTTGCCCCATGCGCGCACTTACCCCACCTTACCTTATTTATAATATATGTTTATATTTTAGTGATGAAAGTTGGAGAGATTTGATGAATTCACTGAAGAAATCTGGATTTAGTCCTTCTTTCGATACATATGTATCAGCAATGATTGGCTTAAGTAGAAGTGGTAATATAACTAGTATTCAACGAATATATGATGAAATACATACTCTAAGGCCAATCAAGATGGAAAGTATTATTTCTATTATTGATACATTAGTGGAAAACAACCATTTAGAAAATACTTTTAAGGTGTTTGAGTGGATGAATGTAACTGAAGATCCAGAAGACCAAATAAAAATAAAACTTATTGCAATTAAAATGATTCATAAAGGAGAATTTCAAATTGCGTTAAGTTTAGTAAATTACCTTCCTGAACGAAATATCCGTTTTCAATTTACTTTTCAATTATTACAAGAAATGGTAACTTCTAATTCCGTAAGTAAAAAAATTTATTATTCATTAAAACTTGTCAAATTAAACTTTTTATATTTTAATTATCACTTGATGATAGAAAAAAAAATTAATTTAATCTTTTCTAGCCTATTGACCAAATATTGTTTCTTATTTCTCATTTAACAGAAATGGAAAAGAACAATTTAAAAACAGATCTATCCCCTGGATCTGCTATTAGCACAACAATCGGTACAGCATTTCACTTTAAAAAGTACGAAATCGCACGTGCTCTTCTCGTTTCTTGGCACCAAAAAGGAGAAATTCTCCGCCCACATTACTTTTGGCCTCTTCTTGTTGCTTATAGAATTAAAGAATCAGAAAATGGAATTATATCTATATTGAATTTAATGAATGATCTCAAAGTGAACATTGATACACAAACTTTAATAGATTTTGTATTACCATACATTTTTTATGAAGATCCTGAGAATTTAATAAAGTTTTTACATAAATATGTTAGTTCTATTTCAAATAAAAATCTCATCACTGCTGTAATTGCTGTACTTTTAAATAAAGGCCAATTCAGTAAAGCTATTAAATTATGTAAGTTTATACCTTTATATTAGTAAATCTATTAGGAGTGTTCAAAGGTACGAAACGACACTGGGTATAATTGAAGTCTTTATTCAAAAGTAATCTCCAGAGTCCTGAGCACAACTATCCCACTGTTTCCAGAATTCCTGTAGCTGTGACAAGAGCCAGTCCTCCACTGTGTCCTTCAGTTCGTCGTCCTTTCATCGCTGGGTTAGTCCATATCAAGTCATCCAGGCCATGTCACCCACCACCTCCGATTTTGATGAAATTTTGTATTTATTATCTTCTCACATAGTTATGAAAGTATACGAGGTTAGGAAACGACGAAACGGCTATTTTATCAATATTTCCAAGTCCTATAAAACAAAAACCAGTTGAAATAAAAAAATAAAATTTGGTATATTTTCATTACTATGTGAAAAGATAAAAATAGAAAGTTTCATCGAAATCGGAGATGGTGGGTGACAAATTTGGTTTTTTCTGGATGATTTGGTGTGGATGACCCCGCTTCAGCTCGGACGACGAACTGAAGGACACAGTGGAGGACTGGCTCTTGTCACAGCCACAGGAATTCTGGAAACAGTGGGATAGTTATGCTCAGGCCTCTGGTGATTACTTTTAAATAAAGACTTCAATTATACCCATAGTGTCGTTTCGTACCTTTTCATTTGAACACTCCTAATTCAGTATAGTATATAATATAAAATATGCTAAATTTAAATAATATTAACATTTTATGCTCAACAAATCAAACTAAATTGAAACCAGAATTTTTAATTATACCTCTACTAAATGGTCTTGAAACAAGATTTGAAAATGATTCTTTAGTTTATTTCCTAAAACGATTTAAAAATGACAAACCAAATATCGATTGGACTGGAGAACTACTTCTTAAAATTATTTTTAATAACAAAATTGGATTAAGTGAAGAAGAAATGGACAAATTATTTAAAGTAAATATATTATTGTTTAATTTGTATATGTGTCTCTTTTTTCAAATATTTGTATTTTAGATTCTTCGGCTATGGCATTTAGGATGTTCGTCTGAAGCTGCTTCTTTAATAGCAATGGAATTAGGATCTAAAGCACGAGATTTATTTCTTGATTGGAATCTTGAAATGCCATCTAATAATACATATATTCATCCGGTATTTCATTTTTTTTAACGATTTTTTTTATTGTATTTGATATTTATTTTTCGTTTTCAAATGGATCTTTATTATAAGGTACTATTAATAATCAAAAAATTGTTAAATATCCCAAAGAATTTTCTTAATTCACCCTTTAAAATAAACACAAGTCTCTTATGGATTCAAAAAAAATAAAAAAAAATACTTTTAAGATAATATATGCTTATAAGAAATATTGAATCGTGCTAAATGTATCATTTAACTTGGTTCTTAGCTCTGGGTAGAATTTTATGGGCACTTTTAACTTAAAAATGAATTAAAATGAACTCTGGCACTTTTTATTTTCATTCATGTCAGAATATTACATTATAAAGATTGTTTTTTAATTTTTTTTTTTTTTATATCAAAAACTTCTGAATTTATTTTAATTAAGAAAATTGATAGAAACACGTCATTAAGAACTATCGAGAAAAGTTTTATGGAGTGAAAAATGATATTTGATGAGATATTAATTATTTAGTCAAATTTTGTTTCTTCCTGTATCCGTGAATGGTCAAATTTTGAGTGCCCACAGAGTATCAAAACAAAATTTCATATTTAGCTCTTTTTATTTCAGTTGAAATTAAAACTCACCTTAATACAGTCCTCTAGAGTTTTTTGAGAACAATTTTAATAATCATAATTTTAACAATCATTAATCATATCATAGACATCAATGAGTTGACATTTATTTATTTGAAAAAATTTTCATTCTAAATACATAAAAAATAGAAACATTTGAAAATAAATTAATTATTAATTTATATTATTGGGTTTTTTTTTTAAGAAAGACATGACTAAAAATCAATTGGAAAGTCATAGAGCTGAACTTGAAGGAAAAAACTTAGATAGTAAAGGAATATTACGAAAACTTCTTTTGAACTATTATCATGAAGGTGATTATGAAAATGCTTCAATGATCTATAAAGAATTATCTATTTTAATTAGTATTTTAATAATATTAATATAATTTAATTAAATAAATTTTTTTTAATAGGAATTATTACAAAAATTTGGTTTCACGAGTTTTACCCCGGCTTGTTTAACTGCTTATTTTCATATTTTAACCATCGATGGAAATTTGAAGGATGCGGAAAAATTATATGAATCAATATACCAATATTTCCCAAATGTTCCTATTGATAATAATAAAATTTTCGATTTTGCAATTTTACTTGCAAAAAATGAACGAATTGAAGGTAAGAAATATTTGAAATTAATAAACTATGGCACTTTCTTAAGTGATTTTAATTTTTAATTCAAGTATTAATTAATATTTCTTACAACTCTTATTGTGTATTCCTTATCAAGTTTTACTCGAGCGTAGTATATTCTTTTTAATTAAATTTAAATAAATAATTTTCTTTGTTAATTAAATAAAATACAAATGGCCCTTTATGAACGAAGTTAGTTAGAGAAAAAATATGTCTTTTTTAAAATAAAATTCTGATTTCTCGTTAAAAAATTTGAATATCAATTTATACCTAATACTTATATCTTGACAAAAAAATCATCAATGTTAATATCACCTGTTTTCCGAAATGTGATATAAAATTCTCATTATATACAATAAAGGATATAGTATTTCTGTTGTAAAAATATACTTATATATTAGATCTGATTATTTTATAGTATTTTTTTGTTGTTAAAATATAACTATATTTTATCAACGTAATTATCTGGTCAATTCGAATATATCTTTCACCTTTTAATAAAGATTTAAATATGTGCAGGTCCAAAAAGCATTCCTTTTAATATGATACCCAAGGAGGAAAAGACATAAAAAATGCCCCCATACTCAGTCAACAAAAACCCAACTGTCAATTTGTGATTGACAGATCCTTCAGATAGGCTGCTCAATTTTTAAACTTCATTACTCTATAAAATAAAAGAATATATATAAAAATATATATATATTTATTTAACATCATTATTTCAAGTTAGAAATATATAAGTTCAGATATTAGTTTCACTCAATATTTGACAAAAATCACCTACATTTGATTCGCAATTGAATCAAATGTAGGAAACACACGACAAATTATTTTGGACGACCAAACAATACTCAATTGCGATATTTTTAAGTACCATAAAACCTCCGACGAAGAATTTGCGAATATCTCCACCACCTTTCACACGCCCTGGTAGTCGGCCAAGAGTTAAATTAATAAAAACAACATTTATTTGGCTTTATATGAAGAGAAAAAATTCATAAGAAGCTGTTTAAAATGGCAGACCAACAAAATACAAAACATCACTAAACACCCTTAACTAAATTTTTATTAAAACAATAACCTTTAATAAAACAATTTTTCCTTATTAAATAAATTTTTATGTCCAGATGAGCTGTTTTCTTGAATGTATTCACATAGGCTTAGTCGGACCATTTCCGCCCAGAAACAATAATAATTCAATTCAATTCGAATACTCCTGAAAATGTGTGACAGCCTATCCATGTTAGGCGCGTCTCTGTAGCATCCGACCTGTCTTGGAATGAACACATCTCCTCTGTGGCGAAATCTGCAGCTAGGAAGTATGGCTTCTTATTCAGGTCCAAGCGATTTTTCACGCACCTACTTCTTCTCATCCTCTACAAGACTCAAATCCGCCCCTGTCTCGAATACGGCTCTCATCCATGGAGAGGAGCCTCAAAATATTCTCTTGCTACCATAGATGCAATTCAGAAACGAGCCGTCAGGCTAATTGACGATTCTACCCTCACCGACTCGCTGGCTCATCGAAGAAATGTCTCTGCCCTTTCCCTTTTCTATAGATACTATCACGGCAGGTGCTCTGATGAGATAAAATCAATAATTCCCCCCAAAGCATGCTTTGCACGTAGCACGCGTTTTGCCGACTACATTTTACATTTTTTGAAACATTATTATATTTATTATGTTGATTTTATTTAATAGCAAGAGCACCTATTATTTCTTTGAGTTTAAACATTTTTTAATATATTAAATATAATGAGAATTTTGTGAAATTTTTTTACTCAATAAAAGTACACATTTGACATTTGGTGTCTATAGCTTACTTTATCATTTTATTTTTTTCATACCATTCTTCCAAATATATACTCATTTTGTCTTCAATTTTAATTTTTTAGTGTATAAAAAAATTTATTTTCCCAATTTTTACTCCATATACAGGGTGATTCACGGTCCATGGCACGTTAAGACGTTTATGGAAAACGGAAGGCAGGATTTTACTAAATTTTTCTAAGAAAATGTAAGGTGCTAAATTTTCAGAAAAATCCTGCCTTCCGTTTTCCATAAACGTCTAACGTGCCATGGACCGTGAATCACCCTGTATTTGCATATTTCAACGTATTCTGCATATTACTTGAATATTTCAGCCTTTTTAAATGCATAAAAATCCGGTCTCTACTAATAAGTAATAACCATTGACAAATTACATTTTTTTTTCATAATTTTTAATAAACTTTTTTGAATTTTTTTTATTATAGATGCTATTACGTTCATAAAAAATAATATTCAAATCAAACAAAATTTTTCACTTAAAAAATTTGAATTCAATTGTTGGAATTTATTAAATGCAATCTCCAATTCTACTTCCCCCGAAGCTCCAAAGAAATTAGAAGAAATTTTCCAACTACTCTGCAGTTACAAAATTGGTGATCTCAAGAAAAACGCCAAGGTCCTTAGCCCTTTCGTTCATATCCATCTCAAAAGGTAACAACTCATCTATCATTTTTTATTATAAGCTTCATTATAATGATTTCAAAAAGTCAACAGTTTTATCTTATTTTCTTAAATTAGCACCTCTTTCCTTTTTCTATAATGTAATAAATTGTAATATCATTTGAAATTACCGACTTAAGGACGTTCCCTAATATAGCTCAGATGCAGTTCGCTCTTTCCCCTAAAAAAATTGAGTAATTTGAGTGCAACATTGCCAAGTCGCCATCTCTCACTTGCCATGCCATGAGAGAAAAATGAAAACCATCAAAAGTACCTAACTTTTAACATTTTTCATACAAAACGAATACCGCTTGATACAATTATTTTAACAGAAAAATATTTGTTATATCTTCAGTCAATGAGTCTCAGTTTTTCAAAATAATTTCAACAAAATTATAATTATTAAATGAATTTAACTTTAAAGGACATCATAGATATTAGTTGAAATATTTTTACATTGCATATCAGAGAGGTTCGTCCCCTTAGGAATCGAACCTAAGCGCTAACTAAGCTTGCCGGGCCAGTAGCCAAACCCTTAAGACAAATCTCTCTCTGACATGCAACATATATAAGTATTATAGCTATAGATTTTTCACTCCCTTCAACTCAAAGGGAATAGTGAAAATTCCTGCTAAACTGAAAAATCAATCAACGAACCTCTCTGATATGCAATGTAAAAATATTTCAACTAATATCTATGATGTCCTTTAAAGTTAAATTCATTTAATAATATTATATACTGGGTTGATTTTTGAAATAATTTCCATCTTTTTTCAAAAAAAAGACACCCAAAAAGATACTTAAATCTTTGTTTTCACTGTAAAATCCATGGGTCCGTCACTGAAAACTGTTTTCAGTTTAGCAGGAATTTTCACTATTCCCTTTGAGTTGAAGGGAGTGAAAAATCTATAGCTATAATACTTATATATGTTGCATGTCAGAGAGAGATTTGTCTTAAGGGTTTGGCTACTGGCCCGGCAAGCTTAGTTAGCGCTTAGGTTCGATTCCTAAGGGGACGAACCTCTCTGATATGCAATGTAAAAATATTTCAACTAATATCTATGATGTCCTTTAAAGTTAAATTCATTTAATAATATTATATACTGGGTTGATTTTTGAAATAATTTCCATCATTTTTCAAAAAAAGACACCCAAAAAGATACTTAAATCTTTGTTTTCACTGTAAAATTATAATTGTTATTTAATGAAACAGTCACTTTAGCATCAATCAGGATATGGTTCGCTTGTTAAATATGCAAATTTCAATTGTCAATATTTACAAATTTAGTGCCGCAAGGACTATTGAAAATAATTTATACGTATAAAGAACACTTATAAATATGTGTATTCAAAGTTTTAAAAGGATTTCAAGAAAATCGATTTATTAGGGAATTAGTCATAGTTAGGGATTGCAACCCCGCACAGTTTTCAATCCGCGATTGGTGCTGATTCTTTATTATAACTAAAGCCTCATTATAATGATTTTAAAAAGTTAACAGCTTTATCTTATTTTCTTAAATTAGCACCCCTTTCCTTTTTCTATAATGTAATAAATTGTAGGGGAGTCGGGTTGGCTCAGTCAGCTAACGCATTGGCCTCGCTTCGGCATCGATCGATTATGAGGATGTTGAAATGGGAGGCCGGGGTTCGATCCTAGCTGGCAAATAGAAATAACACTTTACTTATGTGCTGTCTAAATGGGCTTTGTTCCCGGTGACATTAAATAAAAAAAAAAAAAATTGTAATATCATTTGAAATTACCGACTTAATGGAATTAGTCATAGTTAGGGATTGCAATCCCGCCGAATTATTGCGGGATTGGTGCTAATCCCGCGTAGGAATTTTACATTTTAAGAAATTCAATAAATAAAACGTTTATTTAGTCAATAATCAAACCAAGTTTAATAAAAAGTACAAAAATCAACAATTGGTAGTACTCTAATTAACAAGATTATTTTAGAGTTTGGCTTTTTATTAGTTATCTGCACAATGTGTACTATAATGATAATGACTTTCTTAGCTTTTTAAATGCAAGTAACTTTGGGCGAATTAACTTATTTATTTTTTTATATATCTAATATTTTTCATTAAATTGAAGGGTTGGTTTTGTCACAAACAGGAACACTGGAAGAAATTTAATAAATATCTAATATTCTCTATCAAGTCAAAAACTCATCTAAAAAAGAGATAATTATAATAAAATTTAATTTAGTGAAACAAAGAGGTTGTCCTCTGCTTGATGCAAATAAACATACACACATACCATATATATGGTATAATATATATATATATATATATATATAGGAATCGGATTAGCCGAGAGCTTAAAGACACTAGCCTTCTAAGCAGGAGTCCCGGGTTCGAGTCCGAGTCCCTGCATTGATATTTGACCGGCTATAATCTGATTCCTAGTCACCAATCCGTCTGGCAAGCGTGGTGACTTAATGCCAACTCCCTTCCATTTGATGGAAGAGGCCTATATTCAGCAGTGGATTGTCGCTATCGACAGGCTGATGATGATGATGATGATATATATATATATATATATATATATATATACATTATATTATCTATATACATATATATCAGGGGTGAGCAACCTTTTTAATCAACCGGCCAATTTAAATTTTAAAATTTTTTGGCGGGCCGCACATAAAGTTAACACTTATTAATAATTTACAAAACTTTATTTATAATAAACATTAAAATAAAAAAATAAAAAATTTAAAAAAGGAAAGATTTCATATACAAATTTTAATGCAAAATAAAAACAAACAAGAAAAGAACAGAAAAACGAATTTATTTGAAATTTTTTATCATCTCTCCATCCACAAAGAGTTTCATTTTTTTGCCAGTATTTGACTGAAAACAAAACTAGCCTTTACTGCCGTATTTGATAAAATAGCTTAATTTTTAAAAATAGCGTGTTGTTTTCTCAAGTTTTTCTCCATTTAATTAAACTTATCTATTCGGAGTTGTCGGATGGACCTTGGATTGGATGAAAAATCGGAGACCAATAATGGAATTATAAATTATCGGAAGAGGTTTTTTATTTAATTAGTTTTTTCCTCTTATTAAAAACAAGGACTAAAAAGATGATCAAGGACAGTCGATGGTGGAGAAGTAATCTCCGGAGCCGAAGCTCAAATACAATGTATCCATTAATTCATGTAAAATAATTGTTTTAATAATAATAAATAAATAAATAAAATCCGGAGTTTTCCTGTTAAGTTTTTATATTGTTGTTCATGTTTTGTATCGTAATTCCTTTTTATGTTATATTCTTTTAATGTCGACACAGTCTCTGAGCATATTAAGCATACAGCTTTATCTTTGACGAAAGTGAAAAAATAATCAAATTTCCACTTTTCTTGGAAATGCCTGTGCTCATCCGCAACCTTCCGTATTTTTCTTTGCTTTTCCGACATGCTATTATGGATTAAAAATTTGAAAGTTAAAAAAATTTGTAGGAAAACTTAATTTTCAATAAAAAAACTCTAATATTACCTTTTTGACAATAATATTGCACTCACATCTTTCAAGAAGAGGGAGTTAGGATTCTGAGATTGTGTCTATGAATGTAGCAACAGGAAGCATGACCATTTCTTAGTATTCCATTTCTACGAACGTAACCACAAGATATAAAAATTTCTAAAGTTGTTCGAAATTCAAAATAAAAATTAGCTCCAATAAGAAAATATTTGTTTATACATGTTTCAGTTTAGTTTATTAAAAAATTTATTAAAACCAATTATTTTACATTAATTAATGCATACATTGTATTTGAGCTTCGACGCCGGAGATTACTTCTCCACCATCGAGTGTCCTTGATCATCTTTTTAGTACTTGTTTTTAATAAGAGGAAAAAACTATTTAAATAAAAAACTTCTTTTCCGATAATTATTCCAATTCCATCATCTCGTTTCGGTTTAGTATGTGCTACTATTTTATTATAATTAATTTTATAACAATATATTGATGGGAGAAAGTCGATAAAATAAATTCAATTTTAGAAATGCTTGGCGGGCCGCATAAACATGTTTAATGGGCCGCAAGCGGCCCGCGGAACGCGTGTTGCTCATCCCTGATATATATATTTTATACTAGCTGCATAGCACGCCCCTGACCCCAGCCCTCGAACCCCACCCTCACCCCCAATCCCCCCGAAACCCACCCAGCACCCCGGCACCATGCCCAACCACCGCCCCAACACCACCACACCAACACTCCATTCCGCACCCTAACCCACTAACCCCCATCACCGACACCCCCAAAACCCCCCCAGCACCCCCACCCCGCGCCCTCCAACCCTGCGCGCCACACCCCCGCTTAGCCCCCTGGACCCCACCCCCGCCATGCCCCCTGGACTCCACCCCTTACCACCCCCTGCACCCCCACCCTACTCCGCCTCACTCCTCACCCCACCTTATTCTACCTCCGCACCCAGTTTTTGCATTTCTAGCCTTCTAGTGACTCACAGATTATGTATACAAAACTTGGTGGAGTTTGGCCCAAAAGAAAGAATTTTCATTTTTTGACCCCCCCCATTTTGGGTGGTTAGTTTTTGCATTTCTAGCTCTCTATAGGCCCAGAGATTATGTATACAAAATTTGGTTGAGTTTGCTCCAAGGGCAAGAATTTACATTTTTTCCACCCCCCCCTCCTTTTTTTGGGTGTTTTTTGGGGACATTTTTTTAAACAAAAGTTGTCAGAAATCACATCCCCTACAACTTTGTTAATCATAAAATTTGCCGTAGGGTTAATAGTTTAGGAGTTATTTGATAATTTTCATTCGCCTTCTGGGGTCAAAATATCAAAACGTTATATAGCTAAAAACGTAAATTAGAAGACATCTGATTTAATTATGAAATTTCATAATAATCCCTCCAGCCGTTTTTACGTGAATCGTGAGCAACTTTTCGGAAACCACTGAAACAGACAGACATACAGACAGACAGGAATTTTGTTGAGGGTGTTTTCGTTCATAACTTTGCTTGAAACGTGTGCAACCAAAATTTGGCGTGATTTGGAGCAATGTACAGACAAAACCTTAATTTTATATATATATAGATATATGTGTGTATATATATATAAATACGAGCTTTTCGTGCGTGCCTTCGGCACGCCCTCGAAACTCGGCCCTCCGGGCTGATAGCCCTGGCGGGCGGCGTCTCGGTCCAAAAATTTTATTCCTCTTAAAACACCACACTCCAAATGTATACCTGTAAACTCCCGAAAATACATAGTCTCTTAAAAGTTTCGCCTCATTTTCGTCCTGACACAGCTACAGAAATGAGGCTCTAGATATGAATCTGGAAGTATTTTTTTTTCTATAATCTACAGCATTGTGATATTTTTTGTGTGGAAATAGATTTATTTAAATAAGTGGGATAGTGTGAGGAGGAGAATTATATTATATCATTTTTTTAAAATTCGATAATGTATATAAGGCTCCAAATATTTAAAAGAGATCAGGTGTTGTTTGTATGATATGACAGGCTGCTCCCTCCAGTATTGCCATGAGAAACTCGGGCATGCGTGTCTTAAGTCGTTCAATTTTGTAAAAATCCAAAAATAAGAATAACAAAATTTAGATTTTTAAAAAATTATAAAAAAGTTGCAAATTATTAAAAAATAAACAAATAATATATAAAATATAAATCAACTAAGATGTGATTAATTTGTTTTTCTGTGCGCAAAGAAAAGCGAATTGAATATTTAATTTTTGAGTGGTGAGGCGGGGGGGGGGGGAGAGGAGGAATAATTATCAATATATTTAATGTTTCTTAATTTAAAATCAATTGGAGTCTTTCATTTCAAATTACAATTAAAATTATATTTCAAATTTGCCGCAAATATACCGACGGCATCAGCGCTCCCTTTCGGCAGCATTCTCAGAGCGTTGTTACAAATTAATCTAGCCTCTTATATATTATATATAGTATAGTATTAAGAACAGAAAAAGACGAAGAAGGGAAAGAAAACATATAAAAAATTAAGATGGAAAGTTATATAGAGAGAATGTAGAAAAGCAAAAAGAAAAAATGATTCAAGAAAAATGTAAAGAAGTCAACGAAAATCTAGTATTGGGGAAAAGTTGATGTAGCCTGCAGGGCAATAAAAAGAAATTTTCAAGAAGACAAGCCAAAAAGCAAGAACATAAGAGATAAAGGAGGCCACATTATTCTAAACGAAAACGAACAGGCAAATAGATGGAAGGAACACCTAGAAGAACTCTATAGAGAAGAAAAAACAATGAGACCCAATAGAAGAAGAAGAATCTGTGGGACAGAAAACGAATTAGGAGACCCCTTACTCAGGTCAGAATTCGAGACAGCTTTGAAGGAACTAAAAAATAATAGAGCACCCGGAATAGACAATATACAAGCTGAAATCCTAAAGAACTCTGGAGAAAAGGCACGTGACAAACTTTTTGAACTAATTAGCAAAATCTATAAATTGGGAATCATCCCAAAAGATTTCCAAAAAACAAAATAGTCACACTTCCCAAAAAGACAGGCGCGGATAAATGTGAAAATTTCAGGACCATTAGCCTAACCTCACATGCCTCCAAAATCCTAACCAAAATAATCCAAAGAAGAATAGAACAAAGAGTTGAAGAAAATCTGGGGGAAGACCAGTTCGGCTTTAGAAGAAACAGAGGCACCCGAGAAGCAATTCTCTCTCTTAGACTAATAATAGAAAGGGCTTTTATCAGGGAAGAATCTGTCTACATCGGATTCATAGACCTAGAAAAAGCATTCGATAACGTCAATTGGGAAATTATGTTTAAAATATTAAAACAGGCGGGAATAAAATTCAGGGAGAGAAGACTAATCTACAATCTATATCAAAACCAGACGGCAATTATAAATATTGGAGATGAACAAAGAGAAGCCAAAATAAAAAAAGGTGTAAGACAAGGATGTGTGCTGTCACCCATGATTTTCAACTTATACATAGAAGAAGCGATTAAAGAATTCAAAGACAAAATTGATACAGGTATCGAAATCCAAGGTCAAAAGATCGCTATGTTAAGATTTGCCGATGACATTGCCCTTCTAGGAAGCAATAAAAAGAATTAGAGGACGCCTTGAATGGAATTAACCAAATCCTAATAGAAGAAATCAAAATGAAAATAAACAAGAATAAAACCAAGGTCCTAGTATGTACAAAAAAAGAACAAACGAGACAGGAATGCACAAAATTAACCAAGAAAACCTAGAAGGAGTTAAAAGGAATTCCGCTACCTAGGAAGTAAAATAACATGGGATGGGAGGAGCAAAAACGAAATTAAATCAAGAATTGCCCAAGCAAAAATGGGGTTTAATTCAAAAACAAAAACTACTATGCTCCTCCTCAATCAGCTTAGCAAACAGGAAGTTGCTATTGAAGACATATGTATGGAGCATAGCCATGTACGGGTGTGAAACCTGGACAATTGGAAAAGCGGAGAGAAGAGATTGGAGAGGCTTTCGAAATGTGGTGCTACAGAAGAATGATGAATATCAAATGGATGGATAAAATTACAAATGAAGAAGTTCTTGGAAGAATCGGAGAAGAGAAGAACCTTGTGGAAGAGTCTGAAGAAGAGAAGGGGTCAGATGATGGGGCACACACTGAGACATGGGGGACTGCTTAGGGATATCTTGGAGGGGAGGTGGAAAAGAAAAGGGGAAGGGGAAGACCCAGATTAGAATATTTCAACCAAATAATTGGGGATATGGGATGCCAGACATTTAGAGAGGTCAAACAGCTGGCGGGGGACAGAGTCAAGTGGAGACGGATTGTTGCATCAAACCAGTCTTAGGACTGTATACTCAATGATGATGATGTGTGTATGTTTATTTGCATCAAACAGAGGACAACCTCCTTGTTTCTCTCTATGAATCAACAACTCTGCTACTCTCGGCAAAATAAAAACTTTTCATTTATTTCAAATAAATTTTAATAGTTACTAAAGTAAATCACAATAATTATCACATTAATTTGTATGTAAGTAGGATTTAGATAACTAAACAGTCTTTTCAATCTCCATATTTTTAGTATTAACATAAAATTTGAAAATAATTATAAAAATATTTTAAATAATTAAGTCACTCCTCTTTTTGAAAAAAATTATCTTAAAAAACAAATAGAATCAATTGTGACTCTCTTCTACACAAATTTTGACGCCCAATTTAAAGGGATGCAAGCTGTTAATTAATTCTTTGATTTGAGTGGATTTTGGGCCGTTCACGACTTTGCGGATTGCGGGATCCCACTTTGAGGGATTGCAATCCTTAGTTTTAGTACATTTAATGTTTGCTTGACTGAGCCCCGGCGAAGACGGATTAAGTTTTCTTGCTGTAGCAAAAAGATCAGAAAATCTTTGGGAAGAAAATGGGAAAAAAACAGATTCACCAATGATTTTTGCTGTTGAACTCGAATGATAATAATAAATAATAATTGGGACTACACTTTTTCCAACGGTTTATTTAATGTCCTTCCTTTTTCTGGGATTCCCTTCTTCTCCCGCTTTTAGACGCTTCGTAATTTCCCTTCCAACGACTTTTCCTACGATGTTAGTATCCTCTTTTAAATAAAATAAGGATAGCTACCCTCATCACAAAGATTTGCTACTTTTGAAGATAATATATAATATATTAAAAGGGCTCAAAGCTGTTCTTAGTTTAGTCACCGAAACTTCTTTCATTATAACATTATTTATTGGATATAATTTTAAGAATCACACATATAGAAAATTATTGGACAAGCCTTTAATAAGCTATATGTTTTTTTTCTTCATATTTATGTTGCTTAATTTTTATAGAGGAGACTACGAGAAAGCAGTTGACACATATGAATATTTTGTAGAAAATTATCAGAAAACCCCACATGAACTAGAACTAGTTCATACTTTAGCCAAAGAAATGTCTGCCAATAGATCAGGTATTTATTTTTTAAATAAAACATATTATACTTATTTTAATAGATGATTTACAAACTGTGAACAATTTTGAAAAAATTGAACACACCAAGAAATCATTATTAAAAAATCGTATCAGTTATTATTTAAATTAAACATATTTTATATTTAAAAATTACGAAAAATAAATATGGATAATTTATTAAGTAGTATATTATTATTATTTGTAATTCTTGTTTATTTATTCAACCACATGTTTTATTTTTATTCAACTCCTTATTCAATATATTTCATTTTTATCTAAAGTACCTAGAGGCACCGAGCGATGCTCGGTAACTTCTTCCTTCAGTTAAAATCTTTATTTTAATATTATTTTTAATTTAAAATTCTGATAAAAGGGTCGATTTTTATTTGAGAGCCGTTTTCAAATTAAAAATACAAATATATCTATATAGTATTCGACCACTGTACCCCCCCCACCTCCACCCTGCTCGACCCCACCCCCGAAACCTCGCCCTACCCCCGGATCCCCCACCACTGCCCCCACCTTCTGCACCCCCCCCCCCCACCACATCCACCCCCGCTCCGCATCAAGATCGCTTTCTCATCCTCAAAACTTGTTAATAGAGTTTGTTTCATCAAAATCGTTAGACCCGTTTTTAAAATGAGAAAAAAAATCAAATAATATATACATGGAAGACCGAGCTTTGTTCGGGTTTAGTTAATGCTTGACAACAACACACAACAATCGCAATAGTTCTTCAAAGCCTTTGAAAACAATTAGCCCAACCCATTCTGTCTGGGTACAATAGTAAAAGGAAAACCTTTTTTAAAACCTTAAGAATGGAATTTTTCTACCTGAGAATAATTAATACGTTAACGATAAAACCCATCAAAAACAATTTTGTCGAAGATGAGACCGTGACAGATCGAATTGTCAACCCAAAAACCCCCTAACCCGTGAATTTCATCAAAATCGGTAGAGCCGTTTTCAAAATAGAACATTGATACAAAAATATATATATATAAACAAATATACGATTTTTGCTCGTTTAATAAGAGTAGATAATATAATAATATTTGTTTTAATTCAAATATTTTTCACATTTATTTGATTTATTTATTTGAGACTTAGCTATTTCATCAAAATAGCTTAGTCGTTTTTCGAGATGACGATTATATATAAATAGAAACTACTTTTGTTCTTTAATCAAATTAAAGAGATAAATTTGACTTCGAAGAGATATTGAATTTTCGGTGTTTTCTAATTAATAATTTTATAATGAATTATAATTTTTAGATGCTCCCTATCTTTTGGACCGAGTGCTTAAAGCTACTTCTGAAATTCATGGATTTAAAAGTTCTATAGCTACTTTAGCTACTGTTTTCGCTAAAGAAGGTCTTGTTAATACTCTCTTGGATCTTCTTAAGGTTAGTTTATCCACTATTTGATATTATTTTAGTTTTTAAATTATAAGCTGCTGACCCTATGTGAACTATCACGGGTTAAATTTCATAGTCAAAAAAAGGAAGAATATTTTCTTTTAGTTATATACTAGCTGCAAGGCCCGCCTTCGGCGGCCCCTCTTAGCTAGCCAGGGGACTCGCCCCCCGACCCCCCCCCGAAACCCACCCAGCACCCCCACCCACACCACCCCAATATACAGACAAAACCTTAATTTTATATATATAGATAATTTCATTTAAATTGGTAACCATGACGACTGTTTTTGTTGGGGGACGGACATACATACATACATAGGTAGGTACATACAGAGGCAGGCACAAATGCGCTTTAGTAGTATAGGAATAGGATATTCTGTTAATGCCCAAGAAATGAGGCCCCTTTTTTTCAATATCTTTTTCAACAGCTCTTCCTTTTCATCCATTTTAAATAATTTTCCTCCTATTTACTTTTATTTTATCATAAAATACTGCTCCTAGTATGAAAATATCAGATCTCTAAGGCAGACTTTTTTCACTGTCCGTATTAATGACATTACTTGGAAATAATAAACATAATACTGAAAAGGGTCAATCAAACTGGAGTCAAAGCCAATAATGATGCGTTATTAGGTATTCTAACAACTACCCATCATTACGTTTCATTCCAAGTGGCTAGACTACATCCATTAATGATCTCTAGGGTTCGGATCGATATGCACTAAAATATTCATTTTAAAAGCAAGTATGCATTATAAACCCATAATATCTACTGCTTGATAGCTTTCAACCGACTCAAGCAACAGGTAAAAGAAGAAATAGTCAATCAGTGGCTTATTTTTCAGGTGCATAGCCGTTTTTAGTTGAAATTTTTTATCACATTTAACCTGAAACGCAAATTAAACTTTGGAAAAGTAAAAAAATTAACTACACTATGGGTTAAGATCACATAGAAATATTTGATAAAGACCTACCTCTTTTTCGCATATTTGGCAAAATATTATTTTACCATCAGTCGTGAATGATGCATCGTCCATAACCCACTTACGAAACGTAGCACTTTTAGAGGAATTATTTTTTGGCATTTTCAGTTCCAAGAAAAATAGTTTAAAATTAATGTTAACGAAAATAAATTTAAAGAAATTCGGGTTTTTTATATTTTTTTAGCATAATAGAACTGCGTGATTTATTTCTCTTTAAAAATTTAAGAAAATTTTAAGAAACAACTACAAATTATTTAATATAAAATTAATGTTTTCAAAGTTTATTTTTAAAAGAAATTAAATATTTATTTATTTTATTTTTTTAGAATAATTTTCATAAAAAATATTATTTTAATTTAAATATATTTTAATTATTTCCTTAAATTTTCTCGATTTGTTTGGCAGTGAGAGGGGGTGGGGGTGGGGGTGGGGGTGGGGGGTCAAAAAAAGGTTTGAAACCTGTGGCCTACCCTCTCTGTCTCTAAAATTTTCTTCAATTATTTTTCTGATTTGCCAACAAACGAGAGAAAAAATCACACAAATATGCAAAATATAGCTTAAATCGCTAAATATTCAAAATATGGACTTAAACTCCAAAATATGCATTTATATGCAAAATAAGATTTCTCTGGATGGGTCCTGATACTTTTTTTTTTGCTTTTAGGCTTTTCTAGCTACGATACTAATTATTTTATTTTTAAATTTGTCACTACCCCCCAAGGTGGTCAGGTTTTAGCCGGATGCCTCGAGTAGGATTCGAACTCGAGTCCACTTGGTTAGCAGGCTGACACGCTAACCCCTAGCCTACCCCCCCCCCCTGATACCCTAAAACGCCCAGATACAAAAGATTAGAAGGATAGCAATCAAGGAAAAAAACATGAATTATATGCAAAATCCGAACCCTAATTATCACTAACCCTGATAATGACAGTGCAAGCTCGCGTGCGTCATACTCATTTTGAACAATATCTGCATCAAATATGGAAAAAGAGAAGTTGAAATAAATTAATCACCAAACATTTTCGAATTCTTAACCTCCTACTGTGGTCTACCAATATGAAACTGAACACCAAATTGATGATCTATCAAACAATCATAACTTATGGAGTTGAACGCTGGGAACTTATCACTAGAAATAAAGGAAACGTTAAGGTTGTTGAGATGGACCACCTTCGACGGACATGGAGAATTTCGCGACTCGAACGCATACGAAATGATGATCATGTACGAAAACTAACAAGAATGGAAAGATCAGTGAGTGGCCGAATCGAACGGCGGAAGTTGATATGGTATGGACCTGTGATGAGAATGAGCGAAGAACGATGGCCAAGAAAAGTTCTTGAATACATACCACCAAATAGAAGAAGGAGAGGAAGACCCAGAAGAAGGATGGCACCCAGAGCTGGGCGATTCGATTTTTTCCCCTAATTCGAAAGTTAACTTCGTTAATCGTTAATCCGCTACTCAAAAAGTTAACTTCGATAATCTTCGATAAGCGTTGACTTTTCATAAATTTAACGCAAGTTAAAGTTATCCGTTAAAAGTTAACCACCTAAAAGTTGTACTGATGTTTAAGCATTACCTATATATATATTAAAGATACTAGATGAGGCTTGGCTTTGGTATAGTGTACAGAAGTAAATAAAACAAAATATTTAGTTAAATTAAGTATTTAATGCTTTTGGGAAGAAAACACAGAAATATATGCACCTATTGCAAAAAACACCAATCAGTTATTGATCATCATTTTGCAGGGTTGCATGTTTCCCTTCATAAACATTAGCATATTAAAATTGTCATCCGACAGCGATGATCGTTTCGCCCGTAAAACATCTTTTCCTGTAGAAAAAAGCCGTTCAGCTGCAGCGTTAGACGGAATGGCAGTGTTATATTTAATAAACAATTCTATTAAAACTGGTTCTCCTAGAAATGCAGCATCTGTAAAAGAGTCTTTTGACTTTCAGTCCAGCCAAGTTCTGACCAAATTCTAAGCTTTGTTTTCCAGAGATTTGTGGCCTTTGGCCCTTTCTTCAGTCTGAATAACACTGCTGAAAAAATCTCGGCATCAACCAATGTAATGGACTAAAGTTAACTGAAGTTCAATTGAACGGAAGTTAAGAAAACCGTTAACATTTTTTTAGTTTAACTTAAAAGTTAAATCGTTAAGCAATTTGTTAACTTCGTTAATTAACGATTATCTACAGTCGACATCTTAACCTATGTCACCCACACCTGGAACAAAACTCTAGAGGCCGGAAAAGAAACCCTCGCTGTAGCCCTTGATATCTCCAAAGCTTTTGACCAGGTTTGGCACAAAAATCTTCTTGCCAAACTGACAGCCTTTGGATTCCACCAACACTTCGCAAATGGATAGAAAGCTTTCTGACAAACCGTAGTATAAAAGTTGTGGTGGATGGAATATCATCTGAATCGTTCTCCACAAACGCTGGTGTTCCCCAAGGCTCTGTAATCTCCTCCACACTCTTCCTAATTTATATAAACGACCTTATCGATCAAACTTCAAACCCCACTCATTGTTACGCCGACGATAGCACTCTGCACGGCAAACCCTCACTCCCGAATAATCGAATCAATGTTGCCTCCTCAATCACTCTCGACCTAAACAAACTGAATAAATGGGGCTCTCAAAATTTAGTAGTTAACTTTAATGGAAACAAGACTCAATGTTGTCTAATTTCTAGGCGCTAAAATAAAAATTTCCCTGATATTCACTTCGATTCGAATACCCTGAAAATGTGTGACAGCCTATCCATGTTGGGCGTCTCTGTCGCATCTGACCTGTCTTGGAATGAACACATCTCCTCTGTGGCGAAATCTGCAGCAAGGAAGATTGGCTACTTATTCAGGTCCAAGCGATTTTACAAGCCCCCACATCTTCTCACTATCTACAAGGCCCAAATCCGCCCCTGTCTCGAATACGGCTCTCATCTATGGAGAGGAGCCTCTAAATATTCTCTTGCTACCCTAGATGCAATTCAGAAACGAGCCGTCAGGCTAATTGACGATTCTACCCTCACCGACTCCCTCGACTCGCTAGCTCATCGAAGAAATGTTTCTGCCCTTTCCCTTTTCTATAGATACTATCACGGCAGGTGCTCTGATGAGATAAAATCAATAATTCCCCCAAAGCATTCTTTGCACGTAGTACGCGTTTTACCGACTCCCAACACTCTTTCGCGGTCAAATTAGAAAAGTGCCGGACCACTTCATTCGCCAATACATATATTCCCATGACTTCAAGGAACTGGAACTCTCTCCCAGCCTCCATCTTTCCCAGCACTTATAATCTTCAAACCTTCAAAACCGCAGTGCATAGACACCTACGTCTACACCCTCTCACTTAATCAACTTTCCCTTCTCTTCGGTAATGCAAGGGTCTTTCGAGATCCATAGGAGCTGCATCTTTACTGGTGCACCCCTTCTTGCATTCGATTGCATTAAAAAAAAAATTAACGGATTAATGATGTTGTGTCCAGCTCTGATGGCATCACACATGCTATGAACATTAACAATATAAGCCCGGAAGAGTTCCAAAATAGAGACGAGTGGCGTTTGAAATAATGCGGGATGCGGCTTGGTATATATTCATTTTGGAACTATTTAGAGTAAAGAAATGCCTTTTTTGTAAAATTTCAAATTTCTACATCTTCTATGGTTCGACATTTAGAAATTTTTATTTTTTTTATATTCCCATGGAAATTTTCACTGAATAATTACTTCTCTAGTTTTCTCTGTTAGTCGCTAATTTAAATATAGATTCCCTTAAATAGTAGAAAATACCGATATTAAGTGGACTTATCAGTCCGTCTCCAAAAATTACTCCAATCTTAATACCGATATTCTTTACTTTTTCTAATATCTCCTTAATTTATTTAGTCCTATATATTTTGGGCTTTTACCTTTAAAATGAAATTTTGATTTTTGCCTTCCCCTTCCCATTTCTTGACCTTAAAAAACCCTTGATTGCCTTGCAGCTAGTATACCTATAAAAGACACCTCATCGATTGTTAAATTTGCCTATAAAATATCTCGAGTGGGACCCTTTGCCAAGTCTCCCGAATTCCCACTAAATGAATGTATTAACCTTTGGAATAATAATTAAATATTTAATAAATATTAAAAATAACAAGATAAGTGTAAACTTTTATAAAAATTCAAATTATTTAAAATGTTTCAGAGTAATGGCAAAATAATTTATTGTGATGAACAATCTATGTATTTTAAATATAAACACCTCGCTTCAGAAGGACATGTCGAAGCTCTTAATAATTTACTTGAAGCATTTATTAAACGAGGGGCTCAAGATTTAGAAAATATTCAATGCTTGTTGGAATTTATTTTTGAAGCCTATAGTAAGTAAATTATTTATACTTAATTTCAGTTATATTAAAATGCTTTTTGCTTTATATATTTATATTGATTATCTTAATAAGATATGTCTGAGGCGTTTATTTTGAAAGTGGCATAAGTCCATTGTTTGTTATTTTGAGATATTTGTATTTATTTATATATAGGATTTTTATAAATATATATTTCTATACTTTATTTTGACGAATTCATCAGGATATTGTACTCCATTGACTGGAGATATTATAAATATGAAAAAGACAAACTGACATTAACTCATTTTTTCACAATTAGATTTTCAAAATAAACGGCTCATATTTACCTTTAGAACTCCAAATTGGGGTTAATCAATTTCAAAATGGGATTTTCTAATTAAATTTAAATGAGAATAGACACAATTTGAAATTGATTATTCCCAATTTGAAGTTTACAAGATTTCGTATTTTATTCTTTTTATCAAAAGAAAAGTTTCGCCCAAAACCACTTAAATTTTACATTTTTAATGAGAAAATCTCAGCAGAATGAACGACGTTTTGAGACGTATTTTTGGAGTCTAGACTTCTCCCTCAGCACTTGAAAACAACTCCAGAAATATGTGTCAAAACATGGTGCATTCTGATGAGATTTTCCCATTGAAAATGTGCAAACTAATTAATTGTCCCTCTACATGAGCCACTTATGTTCGCCAAGATGGCCATCATGGGCCAGTCTTGATGAGCGCGATTGGGCACTAGGGCGGTCCTTATTTTGGGTATTTTTGAATTTTTACGCTGACAGAAGCCCATATGGTTCGAAATAAATAAAAAAAAATATTCCCCAAGTTTCAAGTCTCTTTTTCTTTTTTAACCTGTGCCGCACAGCGATGCAAGTTTCCCATCTAAATAACATGGCCTTTTTGGCATTGAAATATCAATTTTTTTATTTCGGCCAAAGCAATGATTCAAAAAATTGGATACTCTATAGACTTTATCCTTATAATAGTAGCTATCCTTCAGAATTTTTAGGTATTATAATTTTAGAGTTAGAGCTAGATAATATACTGCTGAATCTTAGTGTTAGTAAGTTCAATATAAGACTCTAAAATTATAATAGCTAAAAATCTGTTAAAATTCTGAGCGATAGCTACTATTATAAGGTAAAGTCTACAGAGTTTCAAATTTTTTGAAACATTACTGTGGCTATAATAAAAAATTGATCGTTCAATGCCAAAAACCCCATGTTATTTAGATGGAGAAACTTGCATATCGCTGTGCAGGTTAAAATTGAGATAGAGACTTGAAACTTGAGAGATATTTTTTTTTATTTATTTCGAACCATATGAGCCTCTGCCAGAGTAAAAATTCGAAAATACCCAAAATAAAGACCACCCTATTGGACACGCCACTTACCCACTGCACACTTTGGTTTCGTAAGTTGTCCCTCTGATGTGGGGAGACAAACCACTTTGCAATCACCATTTCCATCCTCCACCACGATCGGCCACTATATGCTATCCCCCCGCTACACAATGGTGATGATTTGCAGTGGCCTTTCATGAGCCAGAGTGTAGAGGGGCCATATGAGGTTTCAGCCGAAACTTTATTTTCAATAAATAACTCTACCACCAAAGCATCATTGCAATATTTTATTCTCTTAAAAAACTAATATATTATTGAACCAACCAAAGTGATGATTTTTAATAATTTATATTTATTTAGTAAATACTATTAATGAATTATATTTTCAATAGCAAATAGTTATAACTTCATAACATAAAAACTGCCAAGACAAACGATTTTAAGTTTTGTACACAAAATTTAACATGCGAGATACGTCAGCTGCTAACTTTAGGGTGAAGTGATACATGATGTCCCCCCTTACCTCTCATTTTCCGATTTTTTTAAGAAAATAAAGTTTTAATTTTCAAGAAATTTTAATTTATTTTAATCGTATTCTATATACAGAGCTCGAATATAATATTTATTTTTATATATCCCTTAAAAATTTAATTTATTAACCCGTTCAAAAATGGTGAAGTGATACAAAGGGTCTAGGTAAGCGGTCGGGGAACCGGGGTAAATTACCCCAAATGGGGTAAAAATGAAACTATCGGGGGTAAAAAGGACATTTTTAAAAAAAATTTATTTAATAAACTATTATAGTATTGTTAGTTTGATAGCTTTTCCAGGAATTAAAAATCTTAAAATTAATAAAAGTTAAAAATAAAATATAAAAACATTAATAAAAGTTATGCAATTTTTGGCATGATGTGTGTTAGTGTATTTTTTTCTTTTTAAAAAGCAGTCAGTTAAACCCGGCAAGAAATCGGCTGAATGCCGAGGATTGTATTCAAATTGCGCTCATGTCAAAAAGTCCTAATTTTGAAGTTATTTTAGCGAATAATGAAACAACATGATTTTTCTAAAACGTAAAAGCGTTTGAATTATGTTAATGTTTACAATTTTTATTTACTTACAGAGAGTTTTCATGTAAATTCCAATTAATTCAATAAATAATAAATAAGTGCCTGGAGCACCGAGCGATGTTCGGTAACTTTTTGCTTCTAAATAGCTTAAGTTTCAAATTTCAAGGCTCTGCGACTTTCCGAAGACGAGATATGAACGATTAAAATATTTATTTTCCGACATGACTAATTTACACCCCTTCCCTTATTTTGACCCTTTTAAATCCTGAAGGAGGTATGATCCTTCGAATTGTCCGATTTTTTAAGAGAATAAAATTGATATTTTATTAAATTATTTTATAGAAAAATACCTTTATTTAATCAAATTGGCAAATTCTAATATATAATAACATTTGTAATGATCTATTAGTGCAATTTAAAATAAAAAAAAACAATTAATTTTATTAAAAATAAATTGAAAAAAATGTAATTATAAATTTTTATTCCAACAACCACCTGTGAATAATTATTTCAATTAACAAAAAACCCATCAAAAACAACTTAGCCGAAGATGAGACCTTGATAGATCGAATTGTCAACACAAAAACCCCCCTAACCCGTGAATTTCATCTAAATCGTTAGAGCCCTTTTTCGACAAACCGATTCTAAATATATATACAAGAATTGCTCGTTTAATATAATAAGATAAGAACATTTACCTTACTTTTTTTTTGCTTTTCATGTAGGGGTAATAGCGATCTATGGAAAAATATTTTGGGGTAATAGCTAAAAAAGTTCCCCGACCTCTCGTCTAGGTACTTTAAGGTGAATCGCTTTAGATAAATATAAATTTCATGATTCATTTTATAATAATAAATATTGTAAGGGTGTAAATATGATTGTCTGTTTCGAAGCAGTCAATATACTGGTATATCTTTCACTTCGTTGTTAAAAATTAAAAATTATTTAAGAGGAATCCATATATCGTCGCCTTAGAGTGTAAACCTGTTAAATCCATTTTTTATCATATATGACATATTAATACCGTTCGAAACAAAAAGAGATGCAGCATCGTCCAAGTACCATAAAACTGCTACTTAAAATTACGATCGTAAGTTGTAGAAAAAATTGTGAAAAATAAACTAAACAACAATATTAAATTTTGTTTGTTTTTTGTCTGTCCTGTAAAATACCCTTGTTGTGAGTTAGCAGGTTTACACTCTAAGGCGACGATATTATAAACAAATTTTAAGTTATATATCGACTGAAGCAATTTGAACCGCGCGGCTTGCCTCTAAGCCTCTCTTCGCATAAAGGAGAGAGACACGGTTTCGAGTCCCGTCGGATGCTCAATTTATTTTTCCTTTTCAAAAAATCAAAAAATAATTTTCTAAATGTAGAATTAACATAAGAAATTATTGATCATATTATTTAACTTTCGCGGTTCAAATTGCTTTAAGAAAAAGATTAAAACTAAAAGTTTAAAAGTTTTTGTCTAAAAATATATATCGACTGCTTTGAACGTGACAATCGTAATGACAATTCTACATTTATTTATTACTATAATATGAAGCCAGAAGTTTCCTGGCTAGCATATAAAATTTCTACAGGCTAAAACTCGGCTCCCTCACTAACCCTACTAACACTTTACTGATAAATGTCCTTTGTTCCCGGTGACAATAAATAAATAAAAAAAGAAGCCAGAAATTCATATTTATCTTATTTTATGACAAAGTGATCCACATTATTACAGAATATAACAGCTGACATATCTCAGATTTATTTATTAAAGAAACTAGTGGCCGGAACACATTTTACAATATTATACATTAACCATTATGACAAATAGTTAAATTATTGGTACAAAACTCTAAATCGTTTTTAATATATATAATATATATCTTTTAATTATATTTTTATTAATCATTTATAAGAAATAAATTATGTCATTTTGAGACTAGTAACCAAGACATTGTTTCATCATCACTCTAATATCATCAACCTTGGCTAAATGGGCAATAGTTCCGAAGCCAATTATCTAATTAATAAAAAAATATCAAACAATTTCAATTACCCATTTCTAATCTTCCCGATAGAAGTAAATTCTATTAAATATTCATATTAGAACAATTTTATATTATATTAGAAAATATATTTATATTAAGCAAAAGATACAATTTATAATTTATTTCTTAAAAAGTGAAAATTCTGCTACTTTTGGCATATTATGATTTAAAATTTTTCATTTTCATTTCATTTTCTTTATTTTTAATATATATATTCATATTTGTATCATTGAAAATGAAAATAATTCTATATAATAATAATAATAATAAATTTTTATTTCAACAGGAATAAATAGGGATAGCGAAGGAGTGATAAATCTTTGGACAAGAATACATAATGAAAATCTGATCATTGATTATTGCTTTAGAAATCGTATTAAATTTTTCATGGAAGCACATCTCAAACAAAAATCAATTTCTCCAAATTCTTGATATTTGTAATAAAAAAATTTGTATTAAAAAAATCAATAAAAGCTATAAAGAGTGAACACAATTTTTTAATTGGTATAAAACAATATTATAATGATTATGTATAGATAAAAGTCATAAAATTTAAATTTACAAAATTTTATAAAGAAATATATTTTAAATAAAATCACTAAAATATTTAAAATGGCAAAGGGACCGGGTAGTTAATATGGAGTAATTATCGATAGATGTAAAATATTACAACCACCCGTGTCTAATACTTTTTCGTGATGTTTACTAACATTTAAAACTAATACCATTGACACTGGTCGAGATCGAACAACACTGAACTACATTCACAACCTGAAGAGCGAATAAAATGAGTAATGATTTTTGATTTGAATGAACTTTGGATGATTTGGACTACCGTTTTTTTCGAAATCGTTTGCCATATCCTTTTCCATACCATCCAGGATTTATTGTATTTGGTTTACTTTCCTCTTCTTCCACCTTTGTTTCTTCTTTTATATCATTTTTATTTTCCTCCTCTTTATTATCTTCCTCTTCATTATCAGAATCATCGCAACATTCACAAACAATTGCACTTGAAACAAAACCTGGCCTTTGTCTAGGATAAAAATTACACTGAGTACTTTGTGGACAATGAGCACAATCAGGTACAGCTCTTACATTGGTCCGAATACGAGCAGCGGGAGGTCCTACATTGGGAGATATAAATTGATCGGGGGGTAAATAAGGCCTAAAAGTAGGAAGAGGTTGAATTTTAGAAATAAATGCAGCATCAGGTTCAAAAACTAGAACATCGGACCCAATAAATACATTTGAAGTATTTGCACTTAAGCCGGTTGATGGGGTATTATTTACAGACTCAGTATGTACTATTTTAATGACACAATCTTTGAGCAAATTCGATCCAGAACTATTTTCTTGTTTGGGTATATTGTTATCGGAGGTTTCTTCTGTTTTAATTTCTTTTTTAATGCTTAAATCATGAGCAACATCCTGTTCTGGTTCAGAATATGATCCTCCTGGAAGACGTAATGTCGGCTGGCTAGTTGTATGTTCTTCTGAAGCCATTAAGGGCGTATGATGCGAAAAAATAGGATCATAGTGACGAATATATTCAGAAATATTCAAGCGAAGGCGACTCATAACTCTTTTCATTACTTCATCACATTTGCCGTGAAATGATTAAAAAATCAATTTATTAAGCATTTCTATATAATAATTGTTATTAATAACATAATAAATGAGATTTGTCATTTTAAACAGATAAATAAAAAAGGTACCAAAATTATTTTAAGTCAAGCTTCATTTGATAAATATTAGATAAAAACTGATTTTTTCATATAAGAATTTTGAAATTTATAAATTCTTTAAAATTTTATAGTAATTGTATTATTGTTTATTTTTTTCGGGTACGGTCAATCATACTTTACGCTAAAAACTAGTGATATAATATTTGATATTTAAATTTATTGGGTGTTTACAAAGCAATTATTTTACAATAGAAATTAAAAACTTATTATAAACTTAATTATTTTGAAATGAACGATCGGATAAAAGAATCAATGCTGAATCGATTACTATTAGCGTATCCTATACCTGAACCTTTTAATAACACCATAATCAAATTTAAAAATTTCAGTCTCATCCACAAAAATGTTATGTATAAAAAGTAAGATTTATTTAATTTTTTCTAAAAAAATGTGCTTTTTAAAAAATTGATCGTCACTAGAGGCCATATTTTTGGCAAAAAATTAACTTTACATTAATAAGATTATAAATACAAATCAGAGATCTTACTAGATATGTTTTATATCATGTCAGTAGAGATCGCCCCAAGGGCTTTAAACACCCCTAAGCGCTTAAATTGGATACTAACCGAACAAACGCATTCGCCAACTCGTTTATCCCTATGACATCTAGAGACTTGAACTCTCTTCCTCCGACCGTCTTAACAGCAACATATAATCTTCAATCTTTCAAGACACGCATCCACGAATACCTTCAACTTCAAATCCCTAAATCTCTTATTTCCAAGATACAAGGATCCACTGCGGACTACAGAGGTTTAACCTTTTTGGAGCAACTACTTCTTGTATCAGTATCATTTAAAAAAATAAGCTGACGTGTTCTTTATAATCATGTAGGGGGGTTAGTTTTTCCATTTTTAGACTCCTGGGGGCCCACTGATTATATATACAAAATTTGGTT